>JABFPM010002324.1:0-17030 GCA_022817325.1 Idris sp. 1 HC-2018 | reverse complement strand
AAAACGGAACCTTAAATAATTAATTTAAAAAAAATTAAAATTGATGAATTATTCGCTGAGATATTAACAAAAATGTGTGACAGGCTGAAAGTGTGACACTGAATAGGAAGAGTAAAAAGAAGAAGAAGAAAACGTTTCTTAATTTTATTCAAAACACGAATTTCTGAACGTCAATATCTCGGTAACCATGTGACCGATTTTCAATTTTTTTTTCTCAGTTGAAAAATGGCATCCCGAATTTTAATGTCACAATAAAAAAAATAATTCAGAACCCTTTTTCATAAAAAACGGCATTTGTTTGTTTCCAATAAGAAGACAAGGTAGCTTTACGACTTTTTCATTCTTTCAAATCGATTTTTATTGTACTTAACCGGAAACACTACCGTGTCTCCTGATACCCAATTCCTTTAACAAAAATTATTCACTTTATTTTCTTCAAATGATTATTCTTTTCCTCTAAAACCAAAACTGCAACATGAACATTTTAAGTAGTGTAATAATATTTTTTTAATGTAATACAGTTTAGAAAATAAAGTAATCAAAAATTCTTAGGAAGTTAAAAAACACAATTTTATCGTTTATTGTCGAAGCACACTGGAAAAAGTATTGACTCAATTGTGCTGTTTAGAAAACGAGCTCTTTCCGTACTTTGATCAGCCACATATACTTTCTTTCGTAAATTTAAGGTCCTGCATTGTATCAATTCGGTCCATTTATTCAACGTGGTGGTCATTTTTCCCTCACTTTTCTAAAATACTAAAATTACATGAAAAGAGCTCGTTTCTCAAAACAGAGTAATACATTTAAGTAAGTATTGTGAAAGTGACGCTTTCCAGATGATCCATGATCGGTCGAGAGATTTAATGACCTTTTGGGTGGACTGCTTAATTTTTTAGAGGGTTAAATTTGAATTTTAATTGGCTGCCGAAAGCCTAATCATGATGAATTGAGAAGTTTCCCGGGTCTAGTAAGTGGAAGTGGTGGTGCGAAAAAGTCCAAGCTCCATGGAAAAACTAACACGAGCGGTCAGTCTCGTGATAACCAAAAACCGATTCGCCTCCTTTTCTGACGAAATAGTTTATTATGCCTCATGGGAGTGAGTTTTTTTTACTCCCACGAAGAAAATTCGGCATACGGAAAAAAAAGATACATAAAAATTAAGGTAACTTTCTTGTAAAAAGGAACGATTATATCAAAAACGGACAATTTACGTGTAGCACTATAAAAATTACCAAGAAATCACGTATAAGTATGACTGAAAATCACGTAATTTTTACGGTACTACACGTACATTTTCCGTTTTCGACATAATCGTTCTTTTTTACGGAAAAGGTACCGCCATTTTTATGTATCTTTTTTCTCCGTGCAGTTTTTTTGGCTCGAAAAAGCTGCCGGGTTTTTCTCGCGAGGTTGAAACAATGTTTTACTATCAAGGAGCATACGAAATTTTATGTCACGAGAGCAGAAATTGAGCTGTTTTATATACTCGTTCGCGGGATTTTAACAATGTCAGCCTCCAACGAGGGAGTAAAACAGCTCGATTTCGACTAGAGTGACATAAAAGACTTATTGCGCAGTGCTTGTGAGAAAACTTTTTAAAAACGTGCAAGTGACTTTGACATTTATGCCCAAATGCGGGCTCAGAAATCAATGATTAATAATTAGAATTTAAATTGAAAAATTAAATAAAAATAATTAAAATATAAATATATCATACTTTTTTGTAAAAAAACATTCTAGTTTTTCATATTGACAGTCCTTTCTATGCACATTTAGTTTATAAAGAAAATCGTACATAGGCTGGAGGAATTAAGATATGTCATTTTTAGATACTTAAAGGAATTGGGTAATATCAGTTTTTGCCACGTAAATATTGATGGAGGAATCCCCAAATAATCTATGCAGTTGAACTGATTGTTGTGCATGCAGTGTGCACTGTACATTCTAGACTATTGAATAATTTAGATATTTTTAACGCTATTTTTACATAAATAATGTTTGGTCAATTAATAATATACGGGTTGTTAAACGCTTAAGCTCTTATAAATATAAGCGTAAATTGCAGTTTTAGTTATCAATTTCTCTTCAAGTTATCTAATAATATTCTCTACAGTCTTGGACTGTAAGATTTTACATTCAAAACCTACTGTTAAAGCACTCTACATTGCTACTATGACAGTTCATTTATTTCAATGTACAGTTACAAAAAGTGAGAAATTAGTGTAAATTTACAGGAAACTGAATTTTCAATGTAAAACACTTTATAAATAAATTATCAAAATAGTATAACAAATTTACTTAAATTTGAAAATTTTTTAATTCGTAAGCAAGTAAATCGGATAAAGCTGTATACATTTGAGCTTTTTCAAATACTGTTGAATTAAATAATAAAACAATTTCATTTACCTGAAATTCTATATTTTTATTGTTTAAATTTAAATAACTTTTTATTCAACTTTATTTTTAATCAAATTGAGTTATTATATAAAAGTTACTGAGTGATTTTTAATTAAAAAAATGTAATAATTTGAAAGTAAATTTGTGCAATTTTTTGACGATAAAAAAATAAACATTTTTCATAATTAATAAAACATACAAAATAAATTATTGTGGGGTTTTAATTCAAATTCTAAAACCTTGTTAATATTTTCAAAATTGTTCGTTATATTTTCTGTTCATAAAGAATTGTTATTTAATAAAAACAATATAAAATACTGCGAATTCAATCTGATTTTAATTTTGTTGTTTTTAAATCTGTGGATATTTTAAATAAAAATGTTTTGGAAACAAACTTTGATTCAACAGAAATAGTTTAATTCTAAATTTAACGTATGAAGAAATTAATAAAATTATTTGTATGAGTCTACTAGCTGAAAACTAGTATAACTAGTTACTAGTACTACTAGTATAACTAGTAATTTACATAAAATCATGTGTTCTTTAAAAAACCCGTGAGTCTTTGTATCATGATCGTAATTAATGTTAAAAAATAAAACTTTTATTGATTGTTTGATTGAAAATAATAATATATACTAAAGTACACAGGTTTGTGTACAATTGTTAATATTTCATTAATACTAGAATCGCTAAGATTTTTTAAATTACAGATAGCGTTAATAGATACAATGTGTATTATAATTAAAGTTCGGGCGACAAATTTGACATCTTGGTTAGTAAATATCAAAAATTAAAAAATTAATGAAAGAGTTTCAAAATGTTAATCATTTTATAATATTTTTTCGAAATTACTATGTACAAAATGCTCACAGAAGCATGAAATTAGGCTATACTAAGTTTAAATATTGACTCAGAGAATATTTCAAGTTCTGTAATGAGTAACTCAAATTATTATTGACGATTATAAAAAACATCCGTGATAGACTCTTAATACATTATAATCTTTATTGTATTTGACGTCTTGAACGTTCTTCAAATAATGTAACTTCTGAAATTTATTTGTTTTAAAGCAATCTGTAGGAATTCTTTTCATTTTATAATAATGCTCTTGAATATTTGTAAACACCTTTAATCAGTTGTACAAATTTGAAATAAATTTAGGATGGTGGACTAAAAATTTCCAAATTTAATTCTTTGGATGATTTCTAGTTATTTTATAAAAAATTCATATTTAGTAATCTTATAAGCCCCATGAATATAAAAGCTTTTTTTAGAAATACAATTGTACAATTTCGTGTCCGCATTTTTAAATATAACATTTACTTTAACAAAATCAAGTCAAAATTCGTAACTATAATTATAATTTTGGTCCACCATCTTGAATCAGTATTTTGAATTATGCAATTTCGATATTGAATTCGTAATCAGTGACTCGGAAAATTCTTTGAATCTGAATTTCATCTTAAAAATCCAATTTTGAAAATTTTGGTCCGTCATTTTTAATGTTAATATCCTAGTAAATGGAAAATGCATAAAATTCACTATAAAACATTAGATAAGTGATTTATAAAAATAAATCAATATATTCGTAAAAATATTGATCAAAAGTTACTCTCATCCTTTAAGTGGCCATATTGGATACCGCCATTTTGAATTTTAAAATAGCAATATTCACACACATTATAGTTTAGGATCTGTGGACGCAAGATTTTCCCTTCCAGAAGTATTTAAATCTGATTTGATACGAAAATATTGAACTAGAAAAACCTTTTTTGAGAAAAAATGCTGTTTTTTCCGACAAACTAATCATAACTTTTTTAGGTTGAAATATTTGAAAATTCTGGTAACATAATCTAAAAGTTCGATAAATTTTTAGTCAGAATTGGCTGTTTTTAAATTTTAAGATTTGTTATTGTAGAAATTATGGGTGCTGAAAAAAGTCATAAAAATCTGTCTGTTTAAGACTTAATGGATTAATTTTATAATTTTTTAAGTTAAATTTAAAGAAATAAAAAACAGTACGTGAAAAATCCGTGTAGGAGATTTTAAATAATCAATAAATTGCAATAGTACTGTCAAAAATGTTTGTAATTTTGATATGCTTTCAATATACAATTTTGTTTTATTTTTAATATGTCTATCTGAAATGTAAGTAAAGTTATGAAAATTAATAATAATCTCCACAAAACATCTATTTGGAAGGTATAATGTATATTAAAATTACTACACTTTGTATATGAAAAAAAATTCATATACATGTATATTAAATGTATTGATGAATTTTTGAGCAATATAAATTTTTGTAATTATTTTCGAATGTTTTTGATTTTTTTACTTATCGATCCGCGTAAAATGGCTGCTATAATTTTCTAACATGATTTTTGAAGATGGCAACAGTTTTAAAATGCCAAATCAAAACGTAATCCATAAATTTTAAAATAAAATTCGATTTATTTTCTATGTCTGTTACATAAATCGGTGTCTGATAAAAGTGAAATATCTAAATGTCTACATTCACAGTATAAAAATAATGAAATTATCTGGTCTTCTTGAGTTTTTCTAAAATCTTAAAATATTTATGTTGCACTAATAAAACGTTGGACGTTAACAAGTTAAATAAATACTTTAACTCTTTCTTTTCATGGACAATTTTTTCTTTGTTTGACGAGCTTTACTTGGTATAATTCTGCCTCTTTTATGAAAGCTTTTTGAAGCTAGATTAAAATAAGCAAAGCCGTCAATTGCAAAGCATCACGAATCCAATGTAATTCAAATAAAACATGTGCTGTTTTTCCGACTCATCACTTTAATTGTATTTGAAAATATAATTTTCCAAGCGAACATTTTTAATCTAATTAAAAAGTTGTAATAAAACAATGACAGTTACATTACGAATAATAAAAATCAAAAGCTGACTGCCTTTTGTAAGGTCATTCAAAGCATGCATATTTACTAAGTGTTTAGTATTTAATTGCACTAATTTATTCGTATTGACAAACCAAGTTTGTAAGATGACGCAAGCATGCTTAAAAAGAAGTTTCATCTGTAAAATTTACGCTGCTCGATCGATATTTTTACATGCTTAAGAAAATCGTGTTTTTACGTGCCTTTTCAGTGAACGAAGGTTTCTCCTCTCTGCCCTTGTTATTTTAAATTATAAACGTGAAGACAATGAACATTTACTGTATGAAATTTGTTTAAAATTTATCTCATACATGCTTTGAAATTTGATGATAAATAAAATGGAATATAAAAGTGTAAATAAATTAAATTTAATAGTCTTATTAAATGAAATAAAATTTGAATTAAATTAATGAACGTTCAATTTATTATCCTTAACGATATTTGGAAATATTCACTTTTTTAAATTAAATTCCAATACAGAATTCCAAAATGTTTTTACATATATATAAATATATACTTAATCGTCATTTTATTGGTATCTACACTCTTCATGTATATATACGAAATTTTTATCGTTTCAATACGTCTGGATTGAACGTGGTCGTCGAGCTTAATCCGCGATTAAACTCCGGTTCAGGCGTCATTAAGCTCGGACTAAAGAGCACTTCAATCTGCCTGAGGGTTGACATAAACGTCCTATTGATTTTCCTTTAAACCTGGTCGCTCAACTCTTTGAACAGTCAACAACTATAAAATACTTCTCTGATTAAACGGTTTTAGTATTATTGGTAGTTTACTTAATACATATGACACCTGCACTTTTCATTTCCATAAGACGAATAATGATGATATCTGTCAGATTATCATGAAATCCGATTAATACTAACTAAATAATCATAATATGGAATGATATACACTTCTACTTCACAGCAGTATTATAATCATAACCAGATGGTCAGAATATTACTGACAAAATGTGTTTATAATTTATAAATTTAAACTGTTGAATTTATGTAGCTAAAAATATACTCTATCAAAAATTCTAGTCTAATGGTACTCATCAAAACTATATGCGATCAGTTTAGTTTGTGTTTGTCTATTCGTTCCCTAGTAGAAATTTATCTGGGTTCGCCCAGATAAAATGTGGCTCCCATAATGGGTAAAAATTGGATATGTTTGAGTATGTCCAAATAACCTTGAAAGTCAAATTTATGTGGAGTTTATATTGACACCATATGGGCCTAATATGAATTTTTCATGGAGCCTACATGAAAGTGTAATGCCTTGCCCAAGTGAACCCAATGATGGGCAAAATAAAGGCCCAATATGAATAAAAGGTTTTGCTCTCATAATCATTTTCAAAGTAATAATGAATGTATTATATGGGTCAAATATGCGTGTCATGTGTTTATTAATTTTCAAAAACAATTTTTTCCTAAGCAAATTTTTTTTATTATTATTTATAATATATTTTGAAACAAAAAAGTTATTTAAATATAATTTGGTGTCTTATCATTCAAGAATCGCAACTTAAATAACTAAAATATTTTTCATACCAAAAGTTTTTGAAAATAAATTAATTTAAAATTCATTTTGAATTAAAAAATTATTTTGATAACAAATTTTTGTGCAAAAAGACCTAGGTTTTACCAGGTATCATACGGGTAAGACATTACAGTTTCATATGGGCACAATATATATCTCACATTGGCCCAACATTAACCCAATATGCAAAGTGGGGAAACCCATAAATTTATAAAAATATAACCTACGTGATTGTTAAGGTGTTCTCCCATGAAATCAAGATCTACAAATAAGTTGAAATTGAGAAAAAACACATTTAACAATTAGCTCTCAATTACGAACGTGTCATTTTTCAACCAAATTTATGCATACGGGTTCAGTGAATGCAGAGCCCTTTTCGGTGCTAATATATTTTATGTTATTCATCTAAATATTCTTTAATACCGAGTTTTGGAGACAGTAATTATACTTTAATTTACATTACATATTAATATATTTTATTAGTAGTATTTTATTAGAGTATATTTATTTGGAATATTGGCATGTGTTACAACTAAAATAGCCTGTCACATCTGTAAACTTTGATAAATAAAAAAAAAATTGATAAATAATGTCAATTAAGTTTAAAAATTTCAAAGATTTTCTCAAGATTTTTTTTACATTTTTGATCATATCAAACGATATGCTTACATGATGAGTATGAATTTATAATTTCTAATTTTAGCTAATCTGTTCTAATAAATTACTGTGCAAGGAAACAAGGATGCACGTAAAAAAGTTGTGTACAGCCACCGCTAAAATATAGTGCAAATCTTACTAATTCATTGTGGCATCTAAATATTTGAGCGATTATCGAATTACTCAAATTTTGGTCGAAAAAAGTTTAGGTCTTCACTTTTTGCAGTTTTTTCTGTTCAAAATATCTTCGAAAACACTTTCAGAGCAGAGAAATAAATTGGAAATAAACAATCAATTTTTCAATTTGTTAGTGAATTTTTCGTGTTTTTCAATTTGAGAACAGTTTTTCTAATAAAATATCGGCTTATTTATTAGAAAGGACTAAAAAATAAAATTTTCGATACACTCTATATAAGTACACTAAGCTATACACATAATCGAAAAAAATCAAAAATTCATTGAAAAAAATAATAAATAAATAAAATCAACGGGTTAATTCCATAATAAATGCTTATATGTACTTTATAGCTACTATAACAAAAATGGGATGAATAAAAATTACATAAATTGAAATAAATAAATAATAGATTAGTTCTAATATGGGCAATATTGCAGTTAAGGTATGATACTGAAATTCAACATTCTTTAATGAATAGTAAATTATTGATATACTTTATGAAAAGATAACTTTCATGAAACAAAGTTTATACACACGCAACTTATCTATTACTATTAAAGATAAAGGTGTTAACTTTACTACAACTTTTATGAGTTCAATATGAAAGTTGCTTATAAGTTTTGAGGAATAACCTTTGTGAGAAGAGATAATGATTACTAAAAAATTCATTAATCAACTTCAATGGATATTGTTCACCTTATTACATTCTATAATAATGTAACATTAGTTTCTTTATTGATGTATGAATCTAAAAGATTTATATATTCATAAATAAATAGAAAATAAATAGATATTTTTATATCTTTTAATTTAGGTTATTAGAAACAATTTAAAATCAATACAAGATTTTCAAAGAAAGTAAAGCAAAAATTACGAAAATAAAATATTAACTAAATTTTCAATCAAATGAAGTCCAGTTTGTAGTTGAATAGGTATTTGATAAAATATTCATTAAGAAAGAAAATTATTATTATTTCTGACTTAATTATATCGCAATTTAAATAGGTATATTAAAATGTATCATTTTCAACCATCACACTATTCCTGTTGGATAATGAAGTACGTCAACACTAGACAATGCTGATTTAAAGTTATAATTCATTTATTGAATTGTTAATTCATAATACACATTTGATGCAAAACCTCATTTTAGAAACTGACAGAACGGTTGAGCAGAAGAGGGCAATTAGAAGCACTTGCTCAAGGGATTGGTTGCTGTGGTGGAGTAAGGTTTCGCGGTTTCGTGGCTATTATAAAAGAGGCAGAACATTTACTATGTAGTTCATCGAAAAGTGTCAAAAATAGATTCGGCGAAAAAATATTTTGATTTCATGAATGACTTTTTACATAATAAATTTCTATGTGAATATTTTATTAAATGTTAAATTAATCAGTATAATAGTAGAGTGTAATAAAAAATTAATGATTATACTTTATTAAATAGGCTTAATAGATCATCGGTTTTCTTTTATTTTATAACAATACATAATTTAACGGTGTTCAGTGGATGAAGTTATGAATTTAATTTTATATTTAAGTATTAAAAAATCGACCCATCAAGATTTCTTTAAGAGTATGCAATATTTTTTTGAATAGAATGTTTTTATTATACACAGAAAAACTTTATAAACTTATGTCGTATTTGAAACTTATTAGTTTTATTTGCATCATAAATTATGTTTTACAAATAACGTCTTTGAGCTCACAAATTTTATCAAACACATATTGATTGTCATCAACAGAGATTTTGGAATTCTTATCTTAGCTTCGCGTTTAGCAACTCGTTTTAACAATTCCTCATTACTATTATCATAATCAACTTCATTTAATGAAGAACAACAACATGAACCAAGAAAGATATTTTCAGTTAGTTTACTGGAAACCATTATAAAAAATCTTCGGAATTCATTCCATTTTATCGACTACATATAAAATAATCTGATAGTTAAATTTTTTCTAGTAGAAGTACTCACTAGATGAAGTTTTTAGGACAGTTTATACCGGGACCGCAAAATTTTTCTCATCTATAGAAGATTCTCAATTACCCAGATAACACTTATCTAGGTTTGACTGTATTATCATTGTATTACTAAAAACCCTTACTCTGAAAAAACTGGTACCTTGAATCAAGTAAAATATACTTAAATGAAGTGATAAATATGATCAAACGTATTTTAATATATCGTTACAGTTCAATTTTTTTAGTGTACACAGAAGATAACTTAAAAATAAAAAGTAACAATTAAATTGAGGGGGTTAAAAACTAAAATTTTTTAGTTTTTATAATGGGACTTTCTGGCTCTCATCTAAAATTCAGTTACCAATATGTTTTTTGTAACTTTCTCATAATACACCAGAATGGATTTTACGCGTTTCCCTTTTAACCCCCTCAATTGTATTATATGTTTTACATGTTTCATATGTTTTTCAACACTATTTAAACATATTTCGAGCAATAAAGCCATAGCACTAATAATATATTTTGACATTTTTCAACTTTTTTTAGAACAATTTAAAAAATTTCACTTCAGTTGAACTTGTTCATTTCTGAGATAATCACTTGAAATGTTGGGAGCGTATCCAGAAATTGATTATACACAAAAAATCGATGAGTTTTTTTAAAAACTTGTATTCTTCGTGGGTGGGGGATTGGAAGGCATTAATTAATCTTCTATACAAATAAGTGCATGTAGAAGTTTTGAGCCATATAGTTTGCATAATTATTGTTTTTCCAGGTAAACAAACATTTTGAAAAGGTGTTTTGAAGATTGTAATATTAGTTAAAATCTTAAATGTCTATTATTTTGTTGGTTCTGTTACTATATTATTTTCTTTTATCATATCCAAAACTGCTAAATTTAATGCTTGAGGTTTTTGATATTTTTATGATAATGACTTTAGCAAATTGATCCTGTTTCTGAAAATTTTAGCAAAAGAATGAGATCCTGGTGTTTTGCTTCAAATCGCATGTACAAAATGTGTATCAATTGTTCCACTTGATTCATTATTGCATAATAATGCGTTAAGTAATGGTGATTTTATTTTAGATTTTACTTCAAAAGAATTTTTTAAAATGACAATTCCTTTTGCTTCAAAAAATATTTCTGTGAGTGTAGAGTTACTTCCATTTATAAAAAAAGGTGACAAAGGCTAAATAACTAACTACAGGCCGATTTCTACACTGAGTGAAATCCCTAAACTCTTTGAGAAATTAGTCTTCCAGTACCCACTTTACTGCGGTATTTCGGGATGTTATTGGGGAGAAGCAGCATGGCTTTTGCGCCATAAAATCCACCACTACCAACTTTGCCCTAATATCTAAGTACATAGCAGAGACTTTGAATAGAAGAAGTCTGGTGGATGTCATATACACTGACTTCGCCAGGCCTTTGACAAAATGCCACACTCCATAATCATAAAAAAACTTATTATGGTGTGGCAGATTCATGCTTGAATTGAATAACAAGTTATCTGACAGAAAGAAATCAGTATATCTGTATTGATAATGTAACATCAGCGGACTATCCTACACCTTCTGTAATTCCCCAGAGCTCCGATCTCGGTCCCATCCTACTTAGTATTTTTATAAACGACCTTAACCTTAGACAATCTCACAGCAATCTTCTTTTATTCGCGGACGCCACAAAATTTTTTCTGAAAATTGAGTAAATTAAAGACGCTCTTGACTTGCAAACAGACTTAGACTATTTGTCAGCATAGTGTACAGATAACTTTATTTCTTTCAACGTTGCCAAATGCAAACTTGCTCGTTATATAAACAAACAAAATCTCATTACACATCCTTATGTTTTAAAGAACGAAACTCTTACACCTTATGAGTAATTAGAATATCTGGGAGTTACTTTTCACCCTAAAATGTAATCTTCATATCGAAACGATTGTATTGAAATCCTTGCAAATTTTGGGGCTCATTACATGTACGTTGAATACATTTTGAAACCCCGCTATTTTTATAAGGGTGTATACATTCCTTTTGAGATCTACTCTTGAATATGCATCCAGTATTTGGTCACCGCACATTTCATAAAAAGCTTATTGAATCAGTTCAACATAAGTTTATTAGATATTGATCTAATAGATCTCCTAGGACGTATAACAACCACAACTACCTACTTTTTCAGACATTATTCCCAGAATTCTCTTGAAAATAGAAGAAAGATCTGATGCGATACTTTTATACAAAATTGTAAACAACGAAATTGCGAGTAATTCGGTGGGTAATAGCTTCAATCCATATCCTGCGCAAAGAAAACTGCGTAATACAAAAAAATTTGAGCTTAAATTATATAAAACTGACTAGCTAAACCAAACAGTAGAATATTTATTAAAGTATATGATTTTTAAGATTGATCATTTAAACTTCAAATTTTGATAGGCAAATGTGGATAAAAATAAATACGTGTATAAGAATGGTAAATTGTGTAAGTAAAATTGTTGTTCATCAAACATTTGGTGGAGGCGTGTATTTAGTGAATATTTATGAATAATCATTGGATTTTCTTTATATAAACTTTAATTAACTAATTTCTCAACATGCTTTAGGTACAAAGTTTTAAATTAAAAAAATAAAATATATGGATCTGAAATTGCAAAATAAGGTAAAATATTTTGACTATTTAATCTTTTTGATCTTTGAATTGTTTGAACTGTTTGAGCTGCTTGAAATGTCCAAAAAAAAGTTCAAACGCGCCTAAAGTTTAGTGTGCCTAATTTAAAAATTCAGCTCTAAATAACTCTAACAACTCTTAGGCTAGGTTTACACTGAGGTATCGATGTAATCATCTATACGTGATAATTTGCAAAAACAAAGTTTTATATCATTGGTTTTTATTTTTAACACGTTTTTGCAACTAAAATTTAATAACACATTATTCAAATACGTGTTAACGTATCTAAAATCTTATAAGCACTTTTCTAATGTTAAATTTATATTAGATGTTGTGTGACGAATTCATTATATCTGTGTCTACTCAAACAAGACGTTTATTTGACCATACTTATATTGTATAAATAAATTTATATCTTATGAGAGACATAAAAATTATGAAACACCGGAATGCAATATTTTTGATAAAATGTATAATAAATAGAATTGCGGTTTATTTATAATTTATTACATAAAAAACAGTTACAAATAATAAAAAAATTATTTTTATTATTTATTAAATAATACTGAAATTGATCAAACAAAAGTAAGTTTATTTTGCTTTTCTTGAGTTCACAAAAATTTTCGATGCAGACATGTGAAATCTTTCCTCGCTGAAATATTTTTTGACTCTAACACTGGCATTAAGACTGTGAAAACTGAAAATTTACATGAGAAAACCCCAGGATATTTTATGAAATTGTTTCTTTCGCTTGAATCGCTTTGAACATTTAACATGAAAAAGTACATGGCAGAATAATCTAGTAAAATTCTTCCATGAAGTTCAACTTGTAATTGCAAAAGATTGAATGTTCCAAACTACTGGCACGTTTACTCAATAAAGATATTAAAGCAGTCGTATTTCCGCTCTAAATTAACCTATAACAGAATGTGCCGTGCCTGAAATAAAACGTGACTTATACTCATCCTACAAATCCTTAATAATCCAGAGAATTTTGATGATAGTGTTTAGTATTACACTTGGACCGATAAATGACATGCCAAAACAGCTTCTTGCCTTTTCTCAACAGCTGCCGGAAATACCATGAGCCTTGCTAGGTTAACAAGATGAATGTAAGGCTATATCTCTCACTAGTGTCAACGGATATTATACGATTAAACGTTCAATTTACATCATACAAATTTGAAAATTCATTAGATTCTAGGTCAATATAACCTGAAAAAATGTATTCAAACTTTTTTCTAGAAAAATTATTTGTATTCAACACTTTACATTCAAAATTACATATATGTATCAAAAGTACAGAGCATGATTAGTTTATCTTAGGTTATATAAGTATAAAGTTTAAAGTATCATGCTGCAATGAAAATTGTTTTACTGATATATTTATAACTACAAATATACTCTGAGCAAAAAATAAATAATTTTTAATAATTTCTTATAAACTGTCATTATGTGTTTCATAACAGCTTGAAAAGACGAACGGTTAGCTGAGCAGTTACACGGGGGACTCAGTAAGATTTACTTTGTAGTCTTCCTTTGGAGACTGAAAAAGACGACACAATCTTCGCCTTGAGATTCGTAAAGAGATGTTGGTTCGTTAAGCGTGGATCATAACGAGATAGTTATAACAGGAAAAGCTCCAGGAAAAAAGACGTATTTAGATGCAAAACAAAATTTTATCACGTTATGATTTTACTAATTTAATTTTATTTATGCAGCACAGCCAATAATTGATTTGAATCAGGTATACATTTTTAATGACCCTTGATTAAAAAATAAAGCATTACATCATAATATTCTAAAGAAATTTGTTATAAAAAAAATAATTATGTCAAGTTAAATAATGCACAATATCGTTCGACAATATATAAATAATGCCAGTATAAAATAATAAACAAAAATTTTTAATTAATTATTTACATCAATCCATTTGGAGACTAAGAAATATATGAATCAACAATATAAAATTGACCTATATGTTTAATATCCGCAAATTATTTGATTTTCATAATCAAAAAATGCATCAACTATTTAATTCTCTCAGATAAGAAATATTACTATAGAAAAAGATTATTTATTATTGCTATAAATGTTTAAAAAATATTTTTAAAAATAATTACCTAATTTATTAATTTTTAAAGCATAATAATTTATATAAACTAACAACAAATAAATGAAATTTGCGATAATTTAGGAAACTCCGGAATATTAACTTTTTAAAATATATAAGTTTAAACAAACATTAACTTTAAAAATTAACATGAAACATTAAAATTTTATATTAATTTATGAAATTATAAAATTTTAAGATTGAATAGATGAATAAAATTTAAAATTGAATAGATGTTCTAAATGATATTGTCATTTTTATAATTTTTTGTTTAAAAATTGTTAAATAATAATTATTATCTTTATTGTATTTATAAATTAATTATCTAATTTATCGTACATATGATTTATGTAACATAAATTTCTCATAAGTAATTCTTTCATTTCAATTTAGTACAATTTTGGTGTAAAAAACAACCTATTTTGATTATCTAATAAAATGCCAACTATTAATATATTAAATAATATTAATAATTTTTAAGATTGATTTCTTTATAACAAATATTTTAAAACATTATTTGATGACATTTAAATGAAATTATTCTTAATTTTAAATAACTTGAGAATATTAATAATAATTAAATTATGTAAAGCATTATAATTTGTGTTAGTAATTATATCTTGTTCTATCTACTGCAAAACTAATTTCGTCAAAACCATATAGTTTCATCTCATGATAACAATTATAATTTAATATTATTATTAAGTTTGACATTTAAGTTATTATTAACAATATAATTATAAATTTTAAATAAGATTTCAAAATATTTTGACACGAACAGTTTTGTCAAGTTTCACGAAATGTCTTTCTTTAAAATAAGCCAGCAAACATTTAAAACGTAATCTGTTGTACTATAACGCAGCAAATTCAACTTTCTATAATGTTATAATGATAAATATTGCAATATAACATAAAGGTATTTATTGTAAATTTATAAAATATGATTAATACACGAATTCGTAATCAAACGATTTATTCGACATTAACAGCATTGATAATTGTAACTTGACAAAATTATGATAAAATGCTGAGTTCTGTATAATAATTATAGTATTGTAAAACATACAATATTTTTATTAAGGTTAAATAAATTTGTAAAGTTAACTTCTTTAAGGTTTTTCCGTCGCCGCAAGGTAGTGAAAATAACAAATGAAACAATAATTTTATTTAAAATAAAAAATATATAGAGCACGGACTATGACAGTATGAAGTTGGATACAAAAAAAACTTAAGTAGGCAACACTTTTTGACATCGATTGTGGTTAGTTTTGTTAGTTTTGTTAGTTTGATATTCAAGCAAGTGTTGATACATCTGAAATGTAAATTTTTTAGATAATATTGAAAAAATAATTTTTAAAAATTGTAAACAACTATTTGTTTGAAAAACAAATATTATTTTTCTTTGTTCATGTTAATTGACATTTTATATCGATTAAAAATTATTGAAAAAAAAATAATAATAATAAATCCAGAAATGCTCGTCCGTCCACTGCAAATGGATATACAAACTGAAAATATTAACACTTTAACGGTGCAAACTCACGGATCCTCATCTGTGTAAGGGCAACCAATCAGATCACGCGATTCTATGTGTGTGTGAAAACTGTGAATGTGTTCGCCATCACGTGGCAGCGGCGCAGGGCCGAATACAATAATAAACAGTTGAAAGACAGAATTGGTAATAACAAATAACCATGCCGACGCGTGGAATAAGATTTAACCTAGTTTTAAAAGGCAATGAAAATAAAAATTATTATAAAAGTGATAGAAATAATAAACAAGACTCAGATATTTCAAAAATCACAAAAGCAGCACAAATATGTACGGTCCTGCGCGAGCCCCTTGCTTACTCTGACTACAGCTATCTTTGTCCGGCAAAAGTAGAGGGAGACGCTTGCACCGTTAAAGTGTTAAACTCATAATACAGTTTATTTGAGCAACAAAATTCTACAATAATATACTTAATATGTTTCGTTTTAGCTATTGGATATTACAGTAAAAGAATAACATGTTTCATTTAAAAAAAATATTTTTCAGAAAAATTACTTTTTTAAACTGTTTATATAGAAAAATATGAAATGGATTTTTTGCAATTTGTATGTTATGTTTACAAAATTAGTCTTTAACGAATTGTAACTTTCGCTAAAATTACTTTATAGTGTGAATTATAATTAAAATTGATTATTTTTATTAATGTAAAATTCATATCAAATGTAATAGACAACAATTTTATTAATTAAGTACAAGAATATATTTTTATAAATAGTTATTATAATTAATGTTATTTATAATCTGCTCAATAATGGCCTAGTTGCATTTGTATTCTATTTGGATTCTGCAATAGTAAAATGTAAATACTTTGTAGCAATTTAGATGTACTATTCGACAAAATAAACGTGTAGCGAATCATTAAGTATGCAATCAAAGATTTAATTTTTTGAAGTTTTAAATCAAAATTTATAAAAATATTACAAGTTTAAACTTAATATATTACATGTCAAAAAATGAAAAAATATACAGTTATAATTAATTGTTTTTTAAGATTGAGAATTTTTTATTACTAGATTTTTTACAGATGAATCCCAGAAATGAGACTAGTTCCAAATAT
>JABFPM010002323.1:0-17034 GCA_022817325.1 Idris sp. 1 HC-2018 | reverse complement strand
TTGGATAGCTTTGCAAAAAATATTTGACACGTATTTTACCTTTTTTCGATCCGATGCGTATTTCTCGAGATATTTTACCGTTCTGGGACTTTTTATTCACCCTGTATATAACACATTTATTAATATGTGAAGTATAAGTAAAAACAAGCAAAGACTTCATTAATTAAATTGATTCAAAAATTAATTCATTTCAAGTATTATAAATATTAATAATAACTTATTATTGTTGAAACGGGTCAGTTTAAATTTTAATAATCAAAGCTTGGATGAAATTTCATTTTAATGCCTATAAAATTCAAAAATGCTCGTCTTTTTCCGTATAAAACTTGATCTACTGCCAGGTTTATATGTATACCAGTTTATATTTATATATAAGTCATAATAGGCAATAAATATTCATAACATATAGAATTGTTAGTTTGCTTGATTTGATGAAAATTTTGGCAAAAAGTGTTATCAAAAAATAATCTGCCAGTTTGTGCACTTAAAATTATGCCACCACATATGCTGGAAAATAAAGCTCAACAAGTTTGGCAAACTTCCAAATGTAACAAAGACATAAAATTTTGCAGAATGCTGATTTTTTTGTTACTTATTACACGCAATTAAGTTATATTTTTTATATCTACAAACTTTTTATTGAATTTCATTTATTATAGATAATTTGAAAGTGCTTATTTTCAAATTTTTTTATTTTCATTAAAAATGTTAACATTTCTTTTTAAAAAAAACTCATTATAACAATTTTAGTGCAAATAATTTTGCAGATATTTATTTGATTGAAACTATTAGACATTCGAATGTGCTCTTTGGAAACAATTGAGTTGGGATGAATCTATAATCGGCGTCTTGTGAAAAAAAATGTCAAAGACGAAACAATCAGTCAATTTGCAAAACTGAATCAATTAAAATGGAATCGTCGTGGCAAAATCCTGGTTGGACAAAATCGCCAGTCTTGTATAAAACAAATAAAACTAAGAGTTTATACTGTATTTTTAAATACCTATACATTAATCACTATAACTGCAAACGTGACAAGTTTGGCCCACTTTGATATTGAAATCTTTATAAAAGTTTGAATTTTACATGATTTGTTTGATTTTATGACAACTGTTCTTTTATTAAAATACTTTAAATTAAGTTATTTTTACTTTCTGTAAATTTTCAAGTGAAAAAATTCGTTTGTTTTAAAATATTATAAACTTATTCTAAATAGTATCATTTTATTAGATCATCTAAAGATGTTACCAGAATATAAAATAAATCAGTTGATATTATATTGCGTATTTATTGTATCATCAAAAATAATTAAAACCAATTAATTTTCACATTATGTAAAAAAAGAGCAAATTTGTCCTGTTGCTATATTTCTAGGGATACAGATCTTCCGATAGTGTTGAACTGGAATATAAAAAATGAAATCTATCAAAAACTTGGAAATAATTAAAATAAATGTCAGATATTGAGTTTTGTTACAATATTGAAGTTTTTAAGGACCCTGAAGATTTTCATTTCCGTTCAAATGACCTACGTTTAATTTCGCCGATATATTACGCACTTGATGATGAGCACAATCAACAACTTTTTGATAGCCACTCAAAGCTGAGTTCGACCTCTCGTTCCACTTTGTTTAAATATATATTATTTTTTAGTTGACTAATTTTTGTATTATTACTTGTATTAGTTTGAAGTTGTTATATTCAATTAAAAAGAAAAATGTTGATCAATTGCCGAGGTCCTTCGGGCAGCACTAAATTCAAAATCGATAGTCTTTTAATCGGCCAGAATATACTGGTATATTACCCACGCTATCTTAGCTTCTCGTCTATTCATGGTATCTTGAAAAAGTTTTTCCAGTCGCGAAATATGAGCTTCTCTTACACTTTGTCGTTTTATCGACATCTTTTTGTCGTGAAACGAAGAGGAAAAAAAGAAAGAAAAAAGGACAGGGGTGGGCGCAAAAATTCCATCGCTTTTGATGAACCATTGTGACATCTTACATACACCTCTGGCGATACCGCGCATTTGGCTTTGATGAACACCGTTGTATGTTTCTATTTCAACATTCTAATCTAATCACCAGTATGACTTCTCGTTTAAATTCATTCTACATGAGATATCATTTTTTTGTCACTACGCTGGCTGAAATGTTTTTTAAAATTAAACCCATATTCTCTGATTTTGTATTAAATTACCTCACAAAATATAAAGTATTCAGTCTTATTTTCTTTTTTAAATGAATAACTTCATTTTGCAAAAAGATTCCACTTTAAATGTAAGAAAAAGTTTTTAAATTGGAAAAGGTTTTTGTTTAATGTAAAACTTTTTGTTTTAAAATAAGTGTGTCAAATTCTAAAAAGCATCTTATTAGATGAATTTTTGCGGCACAATATTTCTGGACTACGTGAAGCAGGTCATCGTCCGAGGTGCCAATTATTCATCCTGTTCACGAGTTCGTGAAACTTGCAGCAAGATCACGTCGCGCATACCTAAAACACTGTCATTCTTTTTTTTCTTCTTATTCCCAGCTGATAAGACAAACTTATCGACTGACAAACATCACTTAGGACGCAATTCGGCGAAGCTTATTGGAAAGGCTAACAAATTAGGTTTAGCCGTCCGTTGTGCACTTGTAGGAGATAAAAATGGCGCAAGAAAAGTGGCCTGCAAATCGAGTAATGAAAAACAGGATTCAAGTCGATGTAAAACTGCCAAGCAAATTGATCGAATTATTTTAAATTGTACTTTTTTAAGTGAGATTTCGCCTCAAAATAATTTTTGAACAAAATTTATTTTTGTTTGTAAACTTGTATTTTGAGGTAAGCTCGTTTTTTTGTTATTATTACTGCTCGTCTTACTGTTAAAAATTTCCTTAACGCGCAAGACATTTTTCAGTTACACTATTGTTATTTGTTATTTTAAAAATGGCCCAAACTTAGTGGAGTATCTTGATCGACGCAAAATGGGAAATCATAATAAATCTTCTCTGCGTCTACGATAAGCATTATCATCAGCTTTCGTGTTTCGGTACATTTTCGGTATTGTGTAACATGCAACATGCCGAGGCATTAAATCTTTTAGTAAAAGCTGCGAGCTTCGGGATCTCGTCTCTGGGATAATAAAGGAAGTAACAGTGAATCCATTTTCTGTTGCAGAAATCCAAAAGACCCAAGCCATGGGAAAGCCTATGCGGGAATCAAAGTACGTCGACATTTATCGAGAAAAACCGATAAGAGTTTCCGTCAAGGTTTTGGTACCTGTACGTGAACATCCTAAGGTAATTATTTAAAAAAAATTATTTGTAACAAAATTGTACTTACTTTGAAACAATTCCGTGTAAAATTACACCGATTCTGGATGACAACCAATAAACAACGTTCAGTATCGTAAAATTTCTAAACTATTTTCTGAAAAGTGGACTGTAAGACTAACAGTTGAGACTATTATTTCAACTGGCTGAACATTACAATTTGGAAAGTGAATATCTTACAGTTTTAACTGTTCATTTTTGCACAGACATCTGGAAACCACAAAGAAAATGTATACAGTAACAAATTTTTCTTGTAAAGTGTTAATTATGCAAGGTGTGAAGTAGCCGGTGTAAAAAGTTTACACCAGAGCAGTGTTAAATGTACACTTTTTGAAGTGAAAACCAATTTTAAAATTAAAATCATTTCTAGACACATTGTTGAACATTAATGTTATTAAATTTATACAAAATCAAAGAAAACTATAATCAATATTGAAATATTTTATAAGCTTGATTTCACTGTCACTTATTAGATCACCCACTTTTGTTCCAATTTTATTTAAATGCAAAACTTTGCAATATTAACAGCTATTAAGAAACATATTTTTGAACTTAAAAAAGAAATAATTTCATTTAAAATATGAATTTTGAACACATACAGTCACAAATATTTTAATGGCAAATGTAGGTTGATTTATCCTACGATTTTTACAGTATTTTTTCAATACCACGATTAAATTAACATTTTATATTCAGTTTTACTAATTAAAAATATAACGTATGTAATAAAATGAAATATACAAGTTACAACTTTTAAATTACTCGTTTTTTATTTATTTATTTATTGGTTTTATTCAATTTTTTTGTATTGTATTTACTAATAAAATTTATAATGAAGTTAATGAATAATCAAAATATCTTATGCAGTCTGGAACAAAAGTCCCGAAACGGTGAAATATCTCGAGAAATACACATCGGATCGGAAAAATAAAAATGAACATATTGAATAATTTTTATTTTTCAACGTGTGTATTTGTCGAGATATTCTCATTTTTAAAGTTATTTGGCCATGTTCATTTTTGTCGATTACAGCGTCACCTGTGATTAAAATTACGTTCATTGTAGATCAAACCGATGTACTTTGTTCTGCGAAATCTGAATCTGCAATAAAAAATAGAAGTTTCTATTTATAATTTCAAAGTCGCCCCCCGCCCCACCCCTAAGGATTGGGGGTAGGGGTCGAGATTAGTTTCATTAAATAAAGTTTTTAAAAATATTTTATATGTCTATTTTTAGAATTTTGATTGGATGTGTATTTCTCGAGATATTTCACCGTTCCGGGACTTTTTTCCGCCCTGTATATTACTTGTATATTTTATTGTTTATCATACATTTTAATATTACAGTTTTATTCATATTAACTTTTATTCAATGGTTTTAAAACAAAAGTTTTTAGTAAAAAATAAAAAGTAGAAATAATATTTATTTATATGTTGTTCACAAAAAAATGCAGACAAAAACTTTTAAATTGTATTCTATCTCATAAAGCAAGTAAACGTCAAACAAAAGTTCAAGTCTTGACTGTAAATTCCCTACCCTGTGCATTTTTCCAGTGCAGTACTGTCTCCACAATTTCGACTCTTACTTACTTCTCCCACAAGGGAACATTTCGAAGTGTCCACCCAGTTAGCTTATAAAATGATTTTTTCAAGCTTGTTTGGTACATAAAAAAAGCCAAAAAATTACTTTTAAGACCTACCTTTTTGATCATTTTTACTATGGGAATTTTTGAATTGGGCAACTTTTAGTTTTCTCAGGAAAATATTAAAAAAATAAATTATTTACATTTTTGAATTTTAACACTTATTCATATTTGACAATAAAATTTAGTTTTTCTTAAGTTTTTTAGGATATATTTGTATATATTGAAATTAGTTCTGGTCTATTAATTTTGGTATATTAAAATTTGTATTATTAGTTAATAAAATTCAAATATCACGCCAAAATTAATTTAAGTACATAAAAATATGGCCTAAACAACTTTAGAAAACCCACATTTTATTGTTACATATGAAAAAATATCAACATTCAGAATTATAAATGATTTTTTTCAATATATTCCTGAAAAAAACAAAAAAATAGTTCATTTAAAAAATTCTCATCGTAAAAATTATTAAAAAAGTATGGCTTGAGGGTATTTTTGTTTGCTTTTGTTATGTCCCAAACAAGTTGGACAAATTATTTTTATAAGCCAATTAGGTGGACACTTCGAAATGTTCCCTTGTCAGTGCTTCACAATCAAAAACTTTACTTACACTGTAAGTCAGTTGCTGCAAAATTCAACAAAATGTTGTTTAACGTCGTGTTGAATTTTCAACAACCCTTTTACAGTGTAGAATCAAGTAAACTTCACTTGAATGAACTTATAAATATAATAAATATGATTGAGCATACTTTTGCAAGTATATTATATGATAAGGCAATTTTGTTAAGTGTACGAAGATAGATAAAACATTTAAATTAACGTCAGCAATATCTTACAATAGTGTTGAAGAAATTGGAAGTCTTAATTTCCATCTTTCTGTTCATTCAAATTCCACTGGAAGAAAATAAACAGATCTAAAACGGGGCTTATCGTGCAGAAAAAAGCATCGTACTTCGTTACGCGAATCGAAATCGTCAAGTGGCACATGCAATATGCAGGGGAGCAAATTTTTGATCAAGAAAGTTAAACTGATGGTATGCAAATTAGTACAATTTTGTGTAAACAAAGGTTTTTTTGTGTTTTATTAATTTGTAAGCAGACGCTGTTAAGATTAAGTTCATAATGGTCTGGGGATTCGTTAATAACACCAACGCACAAAGGAAATGTCAAATGCGATGTTGTTACGCCGCCGGGCTACTACCGTTTATTTTAAACTTGGTAATTTTATTTATTTAAATGACCAGAGGGTATTCCCTTTATTGACATTCTTAAAATAAAAATGCAGCTATCTTACACTTATTTTACAAGTGTTTTCATTGTCGAAAATAATGATTTTGTAGAAACAGCAATGAAGATTTTTGTTGCTACTGATAAAACTCAAAATTGATTTTTGTCTGGAAAATTAATAAATATCTCGGAGCTTACTTGAATATTAATTTGTCAAGAAAATTGCAAATTATTCTAGCCAAAAAGAGTTCGGAAATAGTTTTGAATGTAATATTTTGTGGTTGTCATGTAATTAATTTTAACTTAATTTAATTACATTTATGTTGCTTTTGCCCCAGTAGAAAGGCTGACATTTGATCCAAAATGTTCTAACTTTGTTGTTACTTCTAACTTGCTTTCGTAAATTGTAATTTTAATAAAGTGACGTAACGATAACGAGCAACTTGGCCAACTTACTTTCAGTTGCCCCTTTTCTGCAATAAAAACACGAATTTGCATTCGTTTTCTGCTTGAAAAGTTTGAGTGATTAAATTTGCATAGTGCAATAGAATATACCAATCACTGGATTTTGACACTCACATTGGCTATGGTTCCAAACTAGGAAATTAAAACATATCATAAGAAGTTAAAACTCCTTAATATAATTTTTGTTTTCAAATACTTTTAATATTTCAATACTTTTTATTTTTCCCGTCAATTACCTTTATTTTTGTTAGATCAAAGTATTTTTAAAGTTCAAAAAACAACTCTAAAATTAATACAATTTGATTTGTGAGGACAAAAATGAAAAAAAAGCAGAGTTAATGTGCGAGTTACCTAAGTAATTATGAGGACCTCTCGTTTTGTCGACGTGCTTATCGGGCCGAATTATACATATATACATTTCTGAGAGCAAATGTTTGCTTACTTACTGATATAACGTGATGAAATAGCATGATCATCTTCTCTAAAACGACACGTTAATTATTGAAAGCAAACCACAAAACAAGTCAAACAGTAAATGAAAAATTCAGTGTTGCCAAAATCAAGTCAACATGTTTTTACAAAAAACACCTTTTTGAAATAAAAGATTAGTGTAACATAGTCTTCTATGGACTTGCATATTTCACTCAAGAAAAAGATAAGCACAAAAAGTTTGATAAATCTGATTTTTTGTGTAAAGTTAAAATATATATTCAAAAATTGTAAATACCATCCTGGAGAAGTTTTACAACTTACTTTCATTATTACCTTAAATTGGAAATTCTGTTTTGACATTATTTTGCAATATATGTCATGGTTTGGAAGCTATGTTCGGAGTGGATTGCAGAGAAAACGCAAAATACACAAAACTTATTTTATATATTATTAAATTATTCTGAGAACTTTGCAATAACAGTTGAATTAAATAACATATTTTAAATCGAAATAAAATTATTCTTCTTAACAGTTGGCATTTTGTCATTTTTATTCCTTAACTACTGAAGAAATCTCTAATTAAATAGGAATGTCTATAGAATTCCTCCTTAAGAAATTATAAGTTAAACATTTTGTCAAAAATAAACTTTTTCGAAATACAAAAAAATGAATTTAAAAAGCACTTTTTACACGTGTTATTGTCGCAAATTACCAACCGAATTTAAAGCAAAATTGTTTAGTGAATGAATTAAAATGACAAAACGAATTTTAAAGTTGGCACAACTGGAGCTTAACAGAGAAAACGTATAGCCTCGATAACGATACGCAGCAGGACAATTTGAAATGTCCTGGCGTGGTTGAGACAAGATTTATTACGTGTTATTTATGAACGAGTCGGCTATTTATCAAATAAAACAAAAAAAAGCACACCTCCCAGTCGGTAACCAATGTTCAATTTTTTACGATCGCTTTCCCATCATGTTTACAACAATAACACGGAAAAACAAATATTTTACACTTAACGCGAATAAGGACAGTGAATTTTCTTGAATGAAAAAAAACGAACATTCAACTGGTGAAACAAACAAAAAACTTTAACAAAAAATCACATATTCGATATTGATCAACAAAGAGAGAGAGAAAGAATTTTGTTTCCACTTCATTTATTTTTATTTATTTATTTTGTTCATGAAATTTCAAGAGAAACAAAAAAATAAAATAACAAATAAATGCAGTCATTTTGTCTTATCTCGTGGCAAAATGTAGGTCGTTTAATAGCTCATATTCATATGTCGATGCGGTTGTGGTTGGTTGGTTCATTCACGCACGTGTTACTCTGTTGCGCCCTCTATACGAATATTCCTTTGATGATATTGCCCGATTTCATTATCACACTTGCTTGAACATCAAACGAAGTTACACAGCAAATTAAAGAGAAAAGATAAACGAAACACTTTTTTAATTCTTCCACAATTAATTGCTTTCCAAAAAAACTTATTTAACAAATTTAAAATTACTTGGTTTTGTTCTGGAAATCAACAATGTTTTGTCCACTCAAAATGTTAAAACTATAAATTAAAATTTTAAATTTTATTAAACGTACTATTATTGGACGTTAATGCAATTAACATGGAAACATATGTCATCGACCACACGAACATTATCTGGCCACATTGGATGTGTCCAACTCGTACATCGTATTGCTACCCAATTACAGTGCGACTTAGTAATAACAGCAAATTCAGGTTTAATCCCCGGTTTCCGCGCAGTTTAATCCCCAGGACATTAGACAGTGTGTGACGTTTCGTCATGACGTATGCCTGACAAACGTTTGTCGACACGCGAAATTGACTGAATGTCCCTATAATGGGCTGTGACGATACGCTGACATCGACAGCGATTAATTTTCACTAGCTCACGTATATGGTCTTGCAAAAACATAAACATTTGTATACTAGTGCAAAAAGAAACAAACTAACATACAAGGTGGATAAGTACAATTAAATTAGCAGAATTATAAAAGCAGATGTAACAAATAAATAAGCCAAAACAAACAAGAGAGCATGCTGAAATGAAAAACTTTTGTACGTGCCATTAATTTTACACACTTGTTTGACTTTAATGTTATACATGTTTTTTTTTTTGGTGGCTGTTGGCATTTTATTTGTGCATGTACTCTCCTTGCACAGAAGGGTATGATTAACAGGATCGGGGTCTTACCTTTATCACGTGAGGAATTTCCTCTTTTTGATAACGTTTACTCTTTGCCCCCACACTGCCTCTCGTTTCACTCGTGATTAATGGTCCAGTAAACACACAAAATTACCCGACATATGCATCTGTTGCCAACCACTACGTATGTAACAACCTTTGCATTAGGATTAAAATAAATTGTCAAAATGACTTGATTATACAATAATTATCGAAGGGGTCAAAACATTTCATTTGTAAATAAATTGATAGGTTTTTGCTGATTTAGTTTTATTGGTGTTTGTTTATTTTTCATATAATAATTTAAAACTAAATAAATTATTAACTTTTGACCAAAAACTTTAATCAATTATCCAAAAGCCTTTCTGCAGTTTAAATTTATCAAAATTAAAAATTCATCAAAGTGTTCTCTCGCCAGTAAAAGATGAACTCTGTTTTTTTCTGTCTTTTCACGTGTTTCCTATTTTTTTTTTTTTTTTTTTGCAATCATTCAAAATGCTGAACGTCGACCAATTCAGGTAAAACTACTTTACGCAATCCCGTCACGCAAACCAGTAAAAACGTATCATCCACTCTGGTACGAAGAAAAATGGAGAGACTGACGTTAGATCAGAATGGTAAGGTAGTTGCTGTCTGAACATAAAACATTTTCAAACAAATATCACTTCGTATCAAACATCCACGTTAGAGATTTAACAGTTTTATTAAATATTTAAAGTCAGTAACCAAATTTAAGGATACCTTAAGTTAAGATAAAGTAGTCAACTTTATTACCGACAGACGCACTAGAAGAAGTACAAATATAAAGTGCAAAACTGTAGAGAATTTTTACAATCAAGACTGTAGTTTTTGTTTCTACCTGCTTCGTAGCTTTTGGACTGAAAAGTTTTTTTCTGGAATCATTTTTGGAATAAAATATAAGTATATTTATAAAGCGTTACCATTATAAAAAATTACTAAAGTATCAGATTTGAATAATTCCTGTAAGTAAAGTGATTGTAAAATTGTGATAAAGTCTTAAATTTTCAAAAATACAAGTAATTATTATGCCTGATCTTTATATGTTATAAAAATGTTGATTTAAAATTGTTGGATAAAATTTAAATATAAATTAAATTGACATATTAAAATGTATGATAAACAATAAAAGATAGAAATAATATATGAAATATTTTAATAATTATTTATTCATTTTATTATTAAATGTTAACAGCAAATATAATAAAATTGAACAAAACCATTAAAAGCAGTAACTAAATAAAAAATGAGTATTTCGAACAGTTAGTTTGTAAACGTTATATTTTATTTTTGTTTCATCTATGTTAGATTTTTATTCAGTAAAACTGAATATTAATAGTATATTACTTGACTAGACGTAGAAGTAGGGTTTTCTCCCACGAGTAAAAGTAAGGCCACGAGCGAAGCAAGTGGCCATAACTTTTACGAGAGGGGAACTCCCTACTGCTTCCAACTAGTCAAGTACAATATTTTCTCGTACAAGTTTATTTAAAATTATTTATTTAAAATCTATTACTAGTTTATTTAAAATCAAAAATATTTCAATATTTTTTTACTTTTTAATCTAATTTTAACAAAATAAATATAAAAGTAAAATACAAAGTTCTCACTGCCCCCACCTAAATATCAACGCTCAACAAATGGGACGCGCTTTCTTCAGTTGGAGAAAAGCTTGTTTCTCCAACTCTTAAAAATAGGAGAAATGGGCATTTTTACCACACGTTTAAAAGAAATTTCTTTTAATCATGATATTGAATATATTTTTTTTCAATATGAGATTCTTTATTTCATTTTACTTGTAATTTAAAATATGAATTACTAGCAATAACACGTATTTTGATGTTATGAGTATTTATATATAACGTAAAAAAAATAAAGTTAAGCATAATTTTATAACGATTGCTTATTTTAAATAATACAATTTCTCTATTCACAAATCTTATTATCCATAATACTTACTCTGTCACCAATTAACTTCAGCAACAAACAAATGCACATATTACATTTTCTTTTAGACTTTTATATGGCTATGAGAATTAACAGTTCGAACTGTAAGATATTAACTGTAGAGTCTGTACTGTTAAAATTATAGTCTTGATTGTTAGTTCTACATTTCACTTCTCATAGTGTGATAAACAAAATATTAAAGTTTAACTTGTTTACTTTATTTCTTATTTTCTGGAAAGTGAATTTCTGTTTTTAAAGGTCATTTTAAAGTAGAATTGAATACCAACAGTCGATAATAGAAGAAAAACTTATAATTTCAATAATTATTAACACATAACTACATTTCTGCGCTCGATGATTATTGATATTCTATTTGAAGTGCTGCGAAACTAATGAATTGAGTCGTAAAGTGGAGTACGTCATTAGTAATGACGAATGCAGATGTTCCTTCACGCAATACGCTCCAAATGATGGCAGTGATCAATCAATGCTGGAAACTCGAGGCGCCTAACAAGCGGTCAAGGCTGACTCTCATTATCAACGTTGTTATTATAACAATGTCATTGTATTACTCTGAAAGCAAAAAAGAAAAATTAACTCTTCAGTAGTCTCTCATTTTATCAACAAGTTAAAATCTTAGCAAAAGTTGTTGTATTCTTTATTATTTACACGTTTGCATGTACCCTCTTAAAATGTTACAACGTCATAATCCAAATTATTATTAAGATATTAAACAGAATTTGTGTGTAAATATATATTAACAGAATTTATCCAAACGATAGTTGATATTGTCTGACTATACGTCAACAAGTACTACTGGCGCGACGTAAAAGTGTCATTTGAATTACCAGCAGTGCGGGTGCACGAATGGTCAGGCACCCATATAACGATGAACTTTTAATGTGTGGCAACTTTATGCGTGGTGAATTATAACTGCAATATCTACGCTAGATTAAATGACAGTATTCTGCGGAGAGTAAATTTTTTTTTTTAACTTTTTCTCACGTACTGCTGTATATTTCATGATAAATTTTTTAATTTATAACGTTGAAATGAGTGGAATCAAGGGACAAAATATTTTTAATCAACAATCTTTTTTTTAATAATATAAAAAAATTGTAGTCAACAATTTTTTTTTCTTATATTGATTTCAGATGTTTAATTTATTAAAGCAAACATTAATTAAGGACATTTGTGTGGATACATTTTCGTATCATAAATCGGAATTATGTTGCACTTGTTTGTGTGGAAAGGCAATATTAAAAGAATTTACAAATTAGCTCAACTACGGAAATAGATAAATTAAAGTTTTAATTAGTCGCGTGTAATTGGAAATCAATTAATAAATAACCGTTATCTCGCAAAAAGATTTCGTCGCAGATAGTCAGAGCCAAATTTATCGGCTGATCCTCACGAGTCTACAGTTTGGAGTTCAATAATTACGAGCAAGATCGAAAATGTTGAGATACGAAAAGTCACTGGATATTGCAACATTGATTTATTGGACAGCTGTAAAGATCGGAAAATAATTTTAGTTTGGATTATGTTACTTTGAAATTTCACTTTTCTTTTCGCGTAGATGTTTAGAAAGAGAATCTTATCTTAAAGATTTTTTACTTTTTCCCCCAAAATACATACAAATATATATGTAAATCTACAAACATAAAAGTATATCTCTGTACTTTTGTCAGAATTTGATAAATACATTTACTTTTGTGTTTCATCGTTACTTTCGGACAAAAAATTTTACATTTTTTCTAATTATTAAGGATGTTCAGCAAAATAAATGAACCTTTATGTTTAGTTTTGTATGATTTATTTTCTTACTAATATATACAATTCAATATATAATGTAGGTTTGTTTGTCCGAGGCTGGTGTTAAAATGAAACAGTCAAAATGCGAGTTATACAGACTTTTTCAGAATGTTTTTAACGTAAAATAGGCTATTAGATTTTTATTTGTTTGTAGACAAATTTTTTGTCGAAAAAATATGGAATTTTGGGGTCACTTCAGGGTCTTCTGGGATCATTTGAGAATGATTTTGGGGTCATCCTGGAATCTTTTTGAGGTAATTCTGAATTCATGTTCATTTTGGAGTCATGTTGGAGATGATCATCAAAATATTTTTTAACAAAAAGTTGTCAACAAGAAAATACTATTTTTTCAACTAAAAGTTGTCAAAATGTAACTGATGTTGCTTTGAAATAAGGTACATCTAAGAAACGTCACAATTGAATAATCCTTCCGCCGTCTTGATTAATCCCAAATGCACCTTGGCTCTTGAGACGTTTACTGTCCCACTAAGCAAAGCCAGAATCTCAAATGCTGAATAGAATTTCAGCTCGACAGTTTTCCTTTTGCCTTCTATATACACACCTATAGGTATACCTATATGTTATAACCATAACACTCATTTCAATGTTATTCGAGTCCAACACAAATTTTCATATGGTAAATAAGTTCATGAAAATTCATCGATATTTTGTGTATTTGCATAAATTTGTTACGATCAATATCCCTGATTCGTATCAAAAGACTCGGGCGCGCGATAACATAAAATTCTGCCTTTTCATTTGATACAATATATATATATCTATTGTTAGTTCGCAATTGTTTTTTTTTTTTCCTCTCGCTTAAAATGGAGAATGAGATTGGTCTTTCTTTTATCTTTTCTGACAAGCCGAGAAATTTGACTTTTAAATTGCAAATAAAAGGGATTTTTCACAGTAACAATTTACATTCAATTTTACTGCAATTTTTGCAAAAACAATTTTTTATCGCTAAGGTAGATCCCAGTCGGTAACATCTCCCAAATTAACGAAGCTAAAAGATTTACGAATTAGAACAAGAGTGAATAGAAGAAAAAAAGCTAAAGACATATGTGTATATGTCATTTAACAATGGCGACCCGTCTGCTTGACAATGGCAGCTCTCGTTAGTTAACTTTATCCGTCGGGAGCTGAGTCCCTTTGTGGGGAAATACTTGTCTGAACAGAAGCAGCATCCAATTTAGCCCGGTTCTATGATATTTACGAGTTTCATTGAGGCGTGCACTCGCGCCCGACAATAAGCACCGGCAGGCGATACCAAAAGTATGTCGGATAGAAGTATTGTCTCGAAAAACAACGTCACGACCAAAGTAACCACTCCTGGTCCGACAGTCGGCGCAATTATATGTGCAAATATTATGAAAACAATGCGTTCTTTTGACCCGTCGTCATTCTTTGAAACGCACGAAACAATACCGAGAACCCAGTTAACGTAAACGAGAATTTATTGTACACTCGAAGCTAACCATGTGACCATTTTTTTATGTTTTAAAAAAGAGAATTTTGATGAGGAAAAATTGTTTAACATTTTGTTGTTTGTTGCAAAGTTTGGTACTCAAATTTTTCTATTGGTTTTGTGCTTTGGCATTTTAATAACGAAGAAAGCTCAAAAATGTCATTTAACAAAATGCAAAAAGTAAATATAATTTACGAAAGTAAAGTTTAGGTAAAAAATTAAATTTTATAAAGTGAGTTTTAATAGTTTTCCTTTTTAATCTAAAATGTATTTAATCTTTATGATGTGTGCGACATTTATTACATGTATAAAATAATTTCCAAAGATTGCCACTATCTACGTCAGTTTCAATTTACTGTCCTTACATCATAAAATTTTATACAAAAGAAAATAGTCGTTACACAGAAAATATAATAAAGCCGTATGTTCGAAGTATTGTCAATGACACCTGATGTGTTAACAACACACGTTATTTCTGACATTTAATTCAGAATCTGTCGATATCAACTGACACGTGTAAGTTTTTATTTTGATCCATGTACAAATCCAGATTCTTCATCAAATGTAATCCTTAATGAAGAACCAAAAAAATAGATTGAATTTTCCGAAAAATGTAAGACAATTCAAAAAAATACATTTGCAGAGTGTAAATTGTATTTAGACAGAAAAAAAAGAAAAAATGATTGCGACAATTTCAAAGCAGCAAACTTTTTTTAGGATTGCAAATATAAAAGATAACGCCGCACGGGTGAAAATCTAAAAATTAATGCAAATTTGCACTAGCAACGCGCGAACGGAAATGGACTTCATTAAAATTCCATGGTGGTCGGACATTTATTTCCGCCCTACGGCTGACCGCGCTAGTCACTGGGGAATGCTTTTACTTTAAATACTTTTGTTCGTCTCGTCGTAATGAACACGTGCAAATCCCAACTGCAGCCTTTTTTTTACAACACGACAAATTTTCCGGATGAATGCTTGATCTGCGTAATGATGTCTCAATAAAACCGCGAATTCATTTTTATATAATGAAACCCTTATAACATACAACTTCCTTTTTTTTGATTGAATTATAAAACTTTTTTTTGAATGGCTTTCAACTTATCACTAACTTCGTGTAATTGTAAAAGTTTGCTTCGTTTTTATGCTTTGAATTTTAGATTAAAATTTCTGGTTAAAAATTAAATATAATAAATAAGTTGGATTTCAAAAATTTCTTTGAGTCTTAAAAGCACTTTATTACAAAAGTTTTTTCCATTAGTTTCAAAATCAAAGCGATTTATTATTAATTTAAGTGATGAATTATAAAATTAGGAAGACATTTGAAATTTTAATTTTACATTTCTTTCGGAATACAAATTCGGTTAATTTCTAAAATTAAAGTTTAATTAACATGCACGGAGAAAGAAACATATAAAGAACGGTGCCCTTTTAACGTATGAAACCTAAGACATACCACGAGGAAGTTGCCGATCGGATTTATGTCTCAAAATTGTTTGGCGCACTTGCGCAAGTCTATCTTTTTGTCTATTTCAAATTTCAGGGTTTACTTTCAATTTCTTTCACAGTTTTATATTTTATCTAAATCTAATTTTCGGTCCGAGTCAAAGGTCAACAACATTCACAGGAGAGTCCGTTTATAGGAATTCTCATTTAAAAAAGAGAGCTACTTTATGGGGGTAGTTTACTGTATGGCTCGTTAATGATAGTCGATATTTAACATTTTTTTCTGACATCCCGAATTGATAGTTACAGAAACTTAATTCATAGTGAAATCGTAAAAGTTATTACTTTCGACAGAATTTTATCGGTGTTAATTATTAGCTGATTTCAATCAATCCCCCGTTTTGCCATAGTATTTATATGTTATGGATTTCTTTTTAAAAATCACAAATAGAAATCGAATAAATAATTATAAATTTATAAATGAGAGATCGCGTCCTCCAGGAACGATGTATCTGATTCTTTGATTTACAAAAATTTATAAATCATTATTTTTGAAATAAAGTAATATAAAATTTTAAGTATATACTCTGAGTTGAAAAAAGTATTGCTTCAAAAAATTAGAGTATCATAAAATACAACGTAGAATTCGTAATATTAGAAAATAATATGTACTCTCGTCCCCCCTCCTCCCTCCTAGTTTAAGCTTTTTTCATTCAAACTTCTCTATGGTAAATGAGAATCGAATAATAAACTTTAATTTATTGAATTACATTAAAATTTCAAAAAATAAAAATTATAAACTTTTTCTAACAATTATGTTCTTGATTAAAAAAAAATATAAATAAATAAATAAATATGTGAATAGTAAACCTCAGGTATTAAATTTTATGAAATTTATTGTATTTTCATGCAAATAATTATCTTTATTAAAAGTTGTTATTATCATTTTTTTTTTCAAATGTAATAAATGCGAAATATTTATTGAAGTTTTGAATTTTAACTATATAAATAATTTCTCAGTAATCGGCACTATTAATATTTACCACC
>JABFPM010002322.1:0-17035 GCA_022817325.1 Idris sp. 1 HC-2018 | reverse complement strand
CATATATATCTAAATTATTTTTAATAATAATTTATATTAAGGTGAATGTCTAAAGATAACAATTGAAAGTAGAGAATGAATTCCATTTAAATAATTAAAATGATAAATATATTAATTTGTTTTGATGTTTGGAAAAATAATATGCACAAAGAAAACTTTCATTGTATATTTTATATTATAATAATAAGCTGTTAATATCAAAACTTGAAGTATTTTCCGAGATGTTTTCAATGTAACTTTTCACATTATACCGTATCATTATAATGATAATAATAATAAGCTAAATATAAGTTAAATAAAAGAAGCAATTAATGTAAAAATAACAATAAATTCTTCCATTTTTAGGCTGTGTAGATATTTGGAGCTCCAAGGTTTTGAGAAGTGCAACAGGTTCACATTTCAAATTACTAATTCACACAGCAGTCACTTGGGACAAAATACCGGAGTTAATTCACCCAGAAGCAGAGGTATATGCAGCAGACAACAACTGTGCTTTAGATAATCTCCCTGATGACGAGATAATGGAAGCATATGATGAACCATCAGAATCAGAAGACGAAATGTCAGAAAATGAAATTAATCTGACGGAAATTGAATCAGAAGACGAAAAGTCTGAAGATGAAATTGATCAGATCAAAAAGAATGCAAATGTCAAAGCAGAATCTCTTGAGAACGATAGTACCAAAAATAAAGAGTCTTACAAACAGAAATTTATTGAGAAAAAAAAGGTGTTAATCGAAAAGCAAAAGTCAATGGAATCATTGAAAAAGTCAATACCAAGTATTCCGTATTTTTCTGTAAATTATACAATCAGCGATTCGGTTTTAATTGTTGGTGGAGAAACGGAAGGACTTAGTGAAAATTCACTTTCCTTTATGAAAAGCAAATGTGGCACGCGTGTCAATATTCCACTTTACAATAATGTGGAAAGTTTGAATACTTGCATGGCTGCAGGAATTGTTGCGTATGAAATTAACAGACAACATTCATTAAAAATGATTAAAGAATCTGATAATGAATAAATATTTTTGACTCATACCTAAGTTCTGCATACAGTATTCTTTTAATTTGTTTATTGTTTTTTTAATAGAAATTGTTGATTTAACTTGAAATTACTGAGCAAAAAAAACTTTTGTAAATATTTCAAAAAAATTAAAGTCCTCGTATAAATAAATAACCAAATTGAGTTCAGTAACGAACTATGAGAAACTTTATTTGTTCAGTAATTTAATTGTATTTTTTGTACCAAGCAAAATGGCTTTTTTTGCTAAGATTGTAAATTATAATTAACATAAGTAATATTTTCATGTTATTTGTACATTTGTAATTAAAAAATGTGTATAATAAACTAAATCTAACAAGTATCTTGTTATTTGCTCGAAAGAACAGATTAAAATTTGAAGTTTATCTTAACATTTAAGAGATTAGATATTTTAAAGTGTAAATTCATTATCGGTTTTACTATAGTCGCATTTTACAATTATTGTTAATAACCAAACTGAAACCCTACGCCACAAATTACATTTTCTCAAGTATTATTACAAATTTAATTTTTTGTTTTCAATAGCATTAAAAGTGCAAATAGTTAATTTTATTAATTTTTTTTTAAACAAATAATGAAATAAAAATTAGTTTTCGAAATAACAAACTCTAATTCTTAATAAAATACTTCACTATTTATACATATATTCATTTTAATATAACATAATATACAAATCTAAATATAATATCAATTCAACACTTAAAATATAAATGTATTATAAAAAAATATTACGTAAAACAGATATCTAAAAAGAGTACGTTAGTTTGAAAGTTTTCCAAAACAACGCATCAAATGACAAATCCTAAAGAAGGGTTCTGTTAAAAACCAGAAGTCCCCTTCCGTAGACCTCTTTTTCTTTCTTGCCGATCGTTATTTTTCTTTTTTACGGTCTTTTTAGCTTCCGGCGGCAGCGGCGGCGGTCTCAATAAAGCGAGCGCGTTAGCGTACGCTTCGGAAATAATTGTCTGGGCGGTAACTTCCCTAAAATCGAGCACCACTGCTCCAAATTACACCGGTTATTCGTCGCGTGGAATTCAAGAATCTCGTGATTTTGTACGTGCATGCGAACCAAACGGATTTTCATCTTCCAAGAATAAGCGATTAAAGGATAAACACCTTATATTTTATAATTTATATCTAACAGATCACGATTTTAATGTCTTTTAAAAAACATAATATAACTAAACCACAATTTTTACAGACGTAAGACTATAATTATTATTTATTTGTTTAAAAATAAATTTCAATGCAAATCAACAAATTTATTTTATTTATTATAAAATGCAATCAGAATTCACTTTTGTTTGAAATCATTAAAGATAATTCTATACATTATTTTTTTCCGAAATAACTAAATAATTGTATTTTCAGAAAACAAAAATTGGAGCTAATATTAGAAGTGAAAAAAAAACTTGTTCTGCTAGATGACCTTTGAAATAAATGGCGATGAATTTCTAGAGTGCTAAAAAATTGAATTGAGATTGTTTTTGAGCGAAACGCGCCAGTTGATTGGGAGGAATTAAAAAATTTGTTTGCAGGGTGTGGTGGGGAGTAAGAAGGGAAAGAAAGTGGACGAAGAGAGTTTAAACGAAGATGCGAAGGGCGAGACGAAAGTGTGGACCAACCGGTCGGAGATTACCGCTCTCGTCGAGGTTGACCGGCGTCGTCGGACTAGAGCCACCGCATTCAGAGGAGGCACACGCAGTCAATGAACTTGGCGTTCGTCGCGTGACACTGACCTCGCTAGGGTAAACGTCCCGACACCGTAATGCCGTGACAATAAGTTTGCACGGTGTCGCGGATCACGTCAAAAGCAACCCCCTGAACACCGTCGTCCAGTAGAAAAAACAATATTCTATTGACGAAAACCAGTTGCCATTTCCCTAAATATAAATTCGAGTTCAACGCACGCCAGAGTGAAAACATACATGTATATTTTTGGTTAAATATTATTTTAATTTATTTAAATAATAATTTATTATAAAAGTATATAATTTTTATTATACAACATTTATAACTTATTGTGAACAGTTGTTATATAGTTTAAATGTTGTTTTTTTATGAAATTTGAGATTTTAAAATTGTTTTTAATGTTTTGCTTGAATAAATGATGTGTAAATGTTTTTGATCAAACTTATACCAGTATTGTAAATTGAAAGCAAAAGTTAAATAATTAGAAGATAAACAAATTTAAAAATAAAGTTATTAAAAGAATTTAATGAAAAATTAGATAATAATTTGCAACACACTCTACTTATGCAGCAAATATTCTACTATGAATTTACATTTATTTTTTTGGTTTTACTTAGAGTTAATTTGCGATTGATTTTAAATTAGGAAAAAAGTATTTTTAATTGTAAAAAGGCTAAATTTAAATACAATAATATCATATTACACTTATTAATTTTTCATTAATAACTTATAAATTTAAACATGTTTCCCAACATTATCGAATCCTCATTATAATATCTGCGTGACATTAACATTAATATTTATTTATCTTCGAATTGGCAACTGTTCAAAAACTGATAAATACTCAGTTTACATGATTAATATTAAATACTTGGTCCAAAAAAGGTTTGAATTAAAAATAGTCGTTACTAAAAAAATGTGGCAATGATTTTATGATTATACTTAAAAATTTCAATTTCAAATGATAAATTTTGAACTTATTAAAATTTAACAACCCAGTTATATCTTATTTTTTTATAATATTTTAAACTAACATCACTATGATGTACTATTTATATAATGTATTGTTATATAAATATTATAAGATTTAATTTTATAAAGAAAAACAATTTTTACTGTAATTTAAAAACAATAACTTTTTGTTCATTAAAAACATCTCATTTAAACTTGCAATAAATTTGCATAACGAATGAATTTTTAAACATGCATTTTTTTCATTATTATATGTTTAGTAACATTTACATAAACTCGGATATTAACTCAACTTTCTCTTGTTTAATAATACAATTAATATACGCTTAATATGTCTTCCATGAAAATTCATCGGGATTAAAATTCGTTTCAATAAATTCGGTTTGCATTTAAATCTGCAAGTACACCTCGATAACTGTATGTAATAATTACTTTACTTTATTTGTTACTAAAATTGACAAGCTTTGCAATCAATTTACAAAATTTTTGCATTTAATTAGAACGAATGCTGAAGACTTACAGCAGGTTAATTATTCGGATGGGTGACTACATGTTCACTTCCCCCTGTGAAAAAGAAAAATAATGAAAAAAGAAAAACAAATTACACGTGTCTTACTCGATGATTCTTTCCACTTGTAATTCGATTAATTGCAAAGATTAATTAATAATTTTATTACAAAGATTGTTCACGTAGATGAGGTAATTAAATTAATTGATGAGTTATTGTGGCCATATTATCCGCAAACTAAGACCAACGAAGGACGTACAGTTTTGGATGGTGAAAGCGACTCGACGAAATCGATTTACACGTTGAAATAAAAATGAGAGAGAAAAAAAACGAGAAGTAATACGTACACGCCACAATGTGCTGTTGGTACATGCGGGTATAACTATCAGCCCTTTCAATTTTTCTACTCAACTTAATTCATCATGAAAGTCACTTGTTGCTTTCAAAATATGTACTCATTTGAGCATCTCCTCCTATGTTTTGTTACAGATATAGTGAATAAATATGTTTCAATGCCTAGATTAATAGAACAAATATATGAATTATGCAATGTTATAACGTGTAATATGATATAATCTATTGTGGGCTTAGAATTCAGCTTGGTTTTATTCTCTCACTAATCGAGAATAAATATTGAGAATGATTTTTTGAGGGTGAATATAATTGAGATGGGGAGTAGATAATACAAGAATATAATATTTTGACGTAGAAGAAATATGGTTGCATTTATTTGTTCATTATTTTTACGTTTGTTATGATTAAATATAAAGATTTATTTCATAAGTTGTGAAGTATATTGAATTAACAAGAAAATTGTCGCAGACAAAAATGTAATTTTTAAAAATAAGTCATTTGAATATGTCTTTCAGTGAATATAAAAAATTCATGGCTTTTTCAGTGCCTTCAGAAATTTAATTTGGAAAAATGTTTTCATCGCAATTAACCCACAAAAATATGTAAATGCAAAGCACCGAAAATATACGTACATATTGGTAATTTAATAAAGTATACATTTTTTGTGCCATCTCAATCAGGCGTTGATTATTTTGTGTGGCTGGTTATTTTTAGTTCATCGTTATATATAAGGTCACGACTTCATTTAAATGTATTTTAGGCGATATGAAACTAAAATTTCTTGTGATAAATTGGACCGGGGAATCATTTCATTATTTGAGCTCAATTTTTTTGCTGATTTCGCTAACGTCTTTTGACAGGTTTTATTTCAATGAGCATAATTTATGTTTTAATTGTAGATATAAAAATAAAAGTATATATTGAATGTCAACATTTTATGATTTCTTTTTTTCTTGCAATAATCTTGAGTTTTTTTATAGAAATTAAAAAAGATTTATTATACACAATGAGAAATTTGATATAAATCAATAAAAAAAACAATTATATTTGAAGAAAACTTGATTATTTTCTCTGTACTCAAACTTTTGGATTTCAAATATATAAATCAACGTCGAAGTAATTGAAATGCATATGTGAGTGTCCATAAATCAGCAATGAAATTAACGAAAAACTGGGGAGAAGTGGTGCACACAAATTTACGGCAAAAAATGCTTATTAAATAATACGCGACGAATTAACAATTAAATATTACATTGAAACGATCGGAGAGGAAACTTTTTATTTATATTGTGCATAAAGTACAAGACGACGCCACGCCTCCGGTTTCGTCTTGAAATCGACGACGACCTCGCGGACACCGTGTATTGTAAATATTCTGCTGCATGTATATATGTACACATGCACAATTATGTATGTATAAACGAGAGGTCGAGGGCCAACACATACACAAACTATATATTCATTGACAGCGCGCCACTTGCTTCCGCCGCATTCAATAATCGCACACAACTATACGGGTACGCGCGGCAAACAAAAAAAATTTTTTTCTTCAAAAATAACGACACAGTTGATTGTATTGCAAAATTCCGTTATAGATTATATCATTAAAACAATTTATCTTATAATGTAATGTGATTTTGAAATTTTTAATTGAAAATATTTAAGGGAATTTTTTTTTAAATTATCGTGTAAAAGCTTTGTTGTACTTTGTAAAGTAACAACAATTATTTATTATATAACGTTTGCTTGAAATGCTTTTCCTTTTTTGAATTCCTACCGCAGTTCAAATGAAACCTTTTAGTATTCACATTATATGTTACTTCGATTTCCATATATTTACATTACACTTTCCTCTCGAAAATCTTACCATTTTTTTAATTTGTGTACCACAACACGTACTGAGACAACTCTATAAATAACTTTAAGCATTCTTTTAATGATAAATGATTAGAAGAGGATAGTAATCATGTCTGTAAAATATGTGAACGAAGTATTAATGAGTATGTTATTAGACATTTTTTGCGGAGTAGCAGTGGAAAAGCATTAGTATAAATATAAGTCTGACAATATATTTGTGCATTAGAGAAAGTTTACATTTTAGATTATAAACTGAGTGATGACAAATTTTTAAATACAAATTCAGACTGAAATTTTCTTGATAAGAGCATTTTTAGATAATTTTGTTATAAAATTGCCTTTCAATACTTTCAATTGATTTTCATAATCAATGTTTTATTTACAAATATGGTTTATATTTGAGATAATTGAATATATCATTATGAACGAATATATGAAAAAAGCATTGATAGAATAAAAACATGTATCATACAGTTAGCTTTATTTAATACATCAATTTACCAATTACAAGAACGAATAGGGAGCTCAGCGAGACTGCTAACGAAAGCAGGCTTGAGTGGGTTATGCTAAAACTGATGAGGAAAGTGAGTGATGTCACGGAATGTTCGTACATTTAAGTACACGTAATCTTCAGAGTATAACCGTATATATAAAAGTCTATATATGGAATATAGTTTTGACACAAACGCCGACAAGTTTTTTCTCAACAATTTTTCAACGCAATCTGGCCATTTGTATTGGTCTTACGTTTTTGCAAAAACCCTTTTAAAATTATATCAATAAACCATTTTTTATTTAAAAAAAGACAATTTGCTTTTTAATTGATTTATTTATCAACTTGTTTGATGTAGTTACATTTTTTGAATTATTCCTGCATGCCAAAGGGCTGATAATTTGCTTGGACAAAAAGAGTTGTATGTCCATCGCTAATTTGAAAAAAACATTTGCTCGTGTTTGGAGCTCCTTCGCGTGATCTCGGATAATTTCTCGGCGACGTGTCTCTGTCGACAATCGATCGTTACGGAGGTCGTATTATTTTCTTCGTTGATAGCAAGTGAAAGAGGAGCAGGTCGAAAGTGAGAAGCTATCGATTGACCAGCACGCGTATCGCTTTTTTCGCGTAGCAATTTTTTTTTCTTTTCAACGTGCATGCTTTATTTCACCGTCTTATCCGTGTCGTGACACGCTCGGCTTACGCAAATCGCGCCGATTGGCACAGTGTATTGCGGCACAAATTCCGCCGAGACGATAGATAGGGTGTTTACGCACTCGTCTGCAGCGACCCGGAGCACCCTGTACCGATAACCTTTGTCGAATGAAAAAGGTTCCTCGGCAATATTGCATTCGAGAAAATTATTACTCGATACAGAGTTCCCTTTAGTTTTTTTTTACGTTTTTACTAAACCATTTTTTCATAGAAAGTAACAAATTATGCGTTTAAAAGAGATGTAGTAATATTTTCAATAATATTATTTTTACTACATTTCGTGAAGTAAATAATACATAGAAAATTATTTCTATAGATTGACTTTGACAAGCACTGTTTATATTTTGAGTTTGTGATCATGTTTTGATTGTAAACGGTAATTATGGCCGATCACTTGCGAAAAAGAAGCCTTGAAAAACTCTAATATTTTCAAAAGTTAACATTTTTACAAATTTAGAAAATTCCACATTTTTGGAGATTTTCAAATAAACAACGTATGGTTTTAAAAGACACATTAGTTGAAAAATATAATTTAGTTCTGAAAATCTAAAAAAAAGTTTGAAAATGTGCAAAAATTGAAACTTTTTTACGGTATATTTAAAGAGATTCTTAGAGTTTACAGTAAGAGTTTTTATATCATTTTCAGAACTTTTTTGAGATTTTTTAAAGTTTCTTTTTCACAAGGGTGTACATAAGCTTTTTTTGTTCGAATAATAAATTTGAGAAAAAAGAAAAGCTTTCATCGTCTAATTACGTAGAACAAATAAAAGGTTCATAAATAATGCCATATTTGACAACAAATCAAGAATATTAATTTATAATAACTGAACATGCTGGTCATCAAATATGTCTTTCACTTTGATATGTGACTGCAAGCTAAAACACGGTGAATGTAATGAATTGTACCACGTAATTAACGATGATTAAAATTACCATCTTTTTTGCTCTTTGCGTCGCAACTATTTTTACTTATTAATAAGGAATATATATTTGATTAAAAAGAGAAAAAACAAGAATTTAATCCTATTTCAATAGTATAATATTAAAATTATTTTGCTGAATAAGAAACATTAATTTTCTTTAAATAATTCATTTTTATACTCTGAAAAAATTAAATGTTATCAATTTGGTTGCTAATTTTGTTTTTAAAATTAATTGCCATATTAGTTTTCATTTTTTTCTGTTTAAAAATTATTTCAAAGAGATGTTGACAAATAATTGTTTCAGTTTCAATGCTATCGTATCAAAACGGAAATGATGTCGCAGGTTACTGGAGCTATTGTTTCTCGTCGATTTTTAACAGTACGAAGGGCAAAGTTTGATGATTTAAGACTTAAAATGTTAAAGCATAGGTATAATTCGGAAGCAAATAATAGAGATGATGAAAATATAATTATATTTGTAATACTTAATAATTAAATCATAATTTTTAGATTTTAATTTCTATTTTTGGTACTCGTCGATTCGTTAGAAAATTCTGCATCTAACAGTTTCTTTATAAAATATTGTAATAATTTTTTAAAAAAGTTATAACTCTTTTTTTATCGTAAAAGTGCAAAATTTCACTTGTAAAACGAAAAAAGCCATAAGTGCATTTTAATGCTAATTGCATCTCATAAGAGTTTCAAACGAAAGGAAAAAGTCGATCAGTTACGAAGTTTTCCATTAAACAAAGTACGGCATGTGCATTTTTTGTTTCCTATGTTAAAAAAATAAAATTTAGATATGTTTTTAAATTTTAAGAAACAGAATTTGTAGTTTAATTATCATTACCTTTTTTCTCCGGCATGGTAGTATTAACTTGTGTACTTTGTAATATTATAAGAAAATGCAGTTGCTAGCACAGAATTAGGTAGGTTACGTATGTATTAAGGTACATTATGTGTGATTTGAAAATTCATTATGACTATAAAAATACCAAAAAAATAAAAAATATGTAACATAAAAGCTCCAAACAAAAAAATGCAATTGGCCTAACGTTGACAAAGTACCGACGACCGTTGGCAAATCGCCGACTACCAATATTGGCCCAATGTCGGGATGTAACATAGTTTAATGCTGGCCTAGCATTGTTTACCAATGTTGGCCCATTATCTTATCTGAATTCCGGTCCAACATTGTAGTTAAAAGTAGAAAAAAACCTGTATCTGAAATAATACGACGACTTCAAGAGATTGAGTAAGAAGACGCACTTTCCATCAAAAATCGTTATCCAATCGTATATACAGTTAAAAAAAAAGTTGATAAGCCAGTCGTAAAACTGTCAACAGAAACCGTAGATGATAGAATGATTTTTTCTTCTGTAACAGTAAACAATATGACTATCACGTCTTGTAAGCCAGACAATGTTGTAATTATGAAATACAACAAAATTGTTTTAGTAGATTCAATTATTATTCGTACAATAAATAATGTCCCATCAGATGATCTTATGTAGTATAAAAATAAGTTTTTCCTTTAACACAGTAAAATTAACCCTTAATTGACTAAAAATTATTTATACATTCTAAAATATTCAATAATATCAAATATATGATTAAAATGGTTCGACCAATTAATTAGTAAATTCAAAATATAATAAAGTAAATCAAGTAAGTCAATTTATAAATAGATACTGTGCCAACGATTTACCAACAGTCGTTTCTGTATTGGGTTAGTACTGACTTCAACCGTTGGCTTTCTGTGTTGTACCAAGGTTGGCCCGATCCTTGAAATTTACAAAATATATCTTACCGTTGAGCCAGTCTTGGGCCAGTACTTTGCCAATTGTTACTTTAACGTTGGGCCAATGCCAAACGTCAACCATTGTTCGCCAATGTTTGGCCAAGCCTGGCTTATTTGTTAAGTCTGGCTGATCACAGATTTTTCTGCTTGGGATCTGGTACAATAATTTATCTGACGTGTATATCCAACAGAAATTTTCTCAAAGAAATATTATTTTTCTGCATACAAAAATAAACAAAATTGAAAATCACTTTCAAGCCAACATATGAAAACTGTCGAAGCGTGCAGCCCGCCTCTTTTACTTGGTCATTAAATTTTGCATGAACAGAGCCTAAGCACACCTAATAACACAAGCATGCGTATCTGAGATAATAATCATGCAGGAGATGCACTCGTCTGTAACGGCGAACTCGTGACAGGTCGTATTCTCATCCCGAGAGAGTATACCTATGAAATCGTATATACGTTGCGCTGTTTACAAGACCTCGGCTGATTGCGAGCGAGGGTACCACCCTCGGGCATGATTAACGAACGCAGGGAGAGACCTTTTGCCAAGGTGAAACTGGTTTTAATCGGCTCGATTAGAAGAGCGCAAAGGGGCTGATCGGTCAGCGCCGATTTCTCGTCGCGACACGACATTCATTACGTGAAATCATAATAACAGTGTCGACTTTATCTTTATTACCATAAATATCAAAGACGAGTCATCGGTTGCCGCGAAACGTGATATTAACCATTACCTACGCAAAATAACAAATATTCACGTGATTTATCGCCAACAATTTGTTTTCACTGGGCGCGCGCGATGTCTTTAAGTATCTCGTGCATGATTGCTATTTATTCATTATCTCCACAAAAATATAAAACGTAAAAATTTTTTAATCAAACTATTTTGCCTTTTTACCCTTTGCATGATTTATCGTTCTTTATTATATGCATCGATGTTTGGATTGGGACACGAACGGTTTCTAGGAATAACGAATGACCGGTTACTGGCGATGGTTTAATTATGCTTTCAACACTGGTCAAGTGTGTTTTTCAGGGAATTTAAACGAAAAAAATGACGAATGAAATATTTTGCTAGGTGTAGGATGATATTTTCATATGGCTGAAGACACTCGGCAAAATTTTATGTTAAAGTTACAAGCCACTCTCCGCATTATAATAATACCGCAGAATAGACTGTTTATTTATGTAAAAATAATTTTTATAAATTTCAAACTGTAATTTATATTGTGTACACGTGTGTTGCTGTTTTTAAATTTTGTGGATGATGGCTAAAAACTATTAAAAAAATAATGAATTGATTTATTATTAAAAAAGATAAGTTCATAAAGCAGATGTTGAATTATTTTGAGCTGCACAAAATTTTGCTCTCTCTCTCTCTCTCTCTCTCTCTCTCTCTCTCTCTCTCTCTCTCTCTCTCTCAAAAAAAAAAGAAATGTTTTAGCGAAGAATATATTTGTTCTTTATTCAAAGAGTCATTTCAAAATTTTAAGGTTAAATACATAGTAATATTTTTTCTTTGAAGAACTGAGCCCCTAAACAGGTGTTCTGTTCCAATTTCCGTTGCAGTGTATGAGACATGAGAAAGTTGTGTATAAGCAAATTGCAATTCTCACGGCATAGAACAAACGAGCTTCGTTGAGTTTTACGGAATTATTATAAATTCATTTGATATAAAAGCAGTTTATTTTTAGGAAATCCTACTTTCTGTGATATTTTGTTGTCACCACATTTTATCTTTTTAACGATATATCCTGACATTTCGTACTATACTACATATCCACATTTTTTGAATTTGTAAAAATGCAGTTACTTTTAAAAGCTTTGGAAATAACGAATTTATTTGCACTTTTCAAAGTTTTTCCCTTAACTCGAAATAAAATTTCAATTAAATTTACAAAAGAATGTGTACGAATGCTTTTATTTTCATTCTCCAATTAATAATCATTGAACAAAATTTAAATTTCATTATTTGTGTTCTGAAATGTTACTGCATAATATAATGATTTATTTTAACTATTGTTTCCGTTGCTTTCTTTGTCCGAAAAAATACTGAACAGAATAAAAGAGAAACTAAATAAATGCTAAATTTTTACCATAGTCTGTTCGGAATTTTTTCGTGAAATTGTTTTTTGTCGTAAACTGCAATACTTTTTTTAACGTATAAAGCGTATTTGCAGCTTTTAAACAATTATTACATATTTATATGGATTTTATTTTAATGAGAAATAACTGCACTGAATAATAAAATAAGTCTTTGTATAGAGCATAATACGATTTCAATCGTGAACTTTATTTTTATATGCTACACTTTGAAATATATTATAAATAATGTTTGACCTTTTACAATGTGCTTTTTTTTTAAATCTTTTGACAGTAGAATTTACACGGCCATGAAAGAAGAAAAGCTAAATGCGCGGATAAAAATTTGTTGAAAAAGTTTTTTGCGATAAAGTGGACGAGACCATAAAATATTCAATCTCTGCCTAGACATCTGGGACCTCAACTTACCAGAGAAACACTGCGTTGCTGCAATTTCGAGACTTCGTCCTCTTGATCGTCCGCACAATCGGTCGTATAAAATAACACGGTCTTTTTAGAGTCTCTCGAACTTATGCCTATAAACATAAATATAGCGTTTGATATTTCTAGATCTGTCTTTTTATATCGTAAAAAGCGAGGTAAAAGTATGAAATTGTTAATATCATAAAAAATAATCGCTGAGGAATGAATTTTATTATAGTAAATTTTATTAATTTCAGTTGTATAACAAAATTTTGTACTATAAGGGTCTTAAAATGTAAATAATATTTAAAATTATATATATAATTTATATTTTTTATCATACAATTAAAAGCTAAATTCATATAAGATGGAACAATGAATGGGCAATTTTATTGTCATATATATAATTGATGTTTAAAACAGCTATTAATGTTATTTATTCTAATAAGTTAATAATAGTAAAGAATATTTGTAAAGATTCATTCATTTGTCTTTCTTATTTAATAAAAAATATGTAAACAATGCTAATTTAAATAAAATAAATTATTAAAATTTTTTAATATTTGTTACCTGAATGTCTTCCCATTCCGATTGAAAGGAAAATTGGCCAACTTGGGCGAGATTCGAAAGTTCAGTTCAGTCAGTATCATAATGACAAGTACATTTCTACTTTTCATTTGTGCTTCTCATAGGTATCTGAAACAAACAAAATTTGTTCGTCATTTAATCTCGGCATTTTATAAAATCAATTTAAATATTTGATTAACTATAGATTTCAAATAATTTGTTAGTTTTATAAAATACATTTTACTATATTATATTTGTTTAATATAGAGAGAATTTTTTCTTTAATTTTATTCACCTTCATGTAATCCATTAAATTTAATAATAAACACAATTTTTGTATAACTTATTAAATATTAATTTTATCACCACTATTCATTGTTAAAGCTTTAATAAATCCATGATTCATACTTAATTATAACCATTATAAATACACTGACAAGAAAATAATTGTTGATCTTTAATTTAATTTGAAAGATGCGGACTATTAATTAGCAGATTGTCGATAACATAAATTGATGATACAAACAATAACCATCCTCGTCGTTAGACCTAAAAAAGTATTGATTTTTGTCCAAAGATAATCTCAATAACGGTATTAAAATTCTTTTAAAATGACATCTTTAAAAAAAAAAAAATTAATACCTTTCAACCTGAATAACAATTACGCCCATAATTCAGTGTTGTATATTTTAAGTAGAGTACTTAAAAAAAAACTTTTTATTGAATTTAATTTTCATCACAATACAGAAACTCTTTCTTTAGGATTCCTACAAGATTTACTGACATTCAGCTTTCTAATATTACAATCGAACTTATACTTTTTTACAAACCCTGATATTCATTATAATCCTCACACTCCCAAGCTGAGGGTATCTTGATATTATTCGAAGAACATATTCTTTTCTTCATTCTCGCTATTGAATTTATTGGTTACTTCCTAATGCAGTGCATTAAATCTATCTCAGCATAAGTTTATTGGCATTTATGCAGCCCGCGCGCATCTGGTGCGTGGGCGACGTAACGGTCCGTCTCGCACATAACTTATGCAGAACGAATAACTATTGTCTATAAAGCTTAATGCTTAACTTGCAGCACCCCAAATGGCAATTCTTGTTCGCGAGTATCTGTGCTGAACAAGAGCAGCGCCTGTTTGGCGCGGGTTATGAGCTTCATGAATGAAAGGATCTCAATGTTTCAGTTCTCCGGCATCAACTAGTCGCAGCCTCCATGCAAAACGTGCATTATTACTCGGTCGACTTGGTACAAACATAACGATCATTATTCTTTGCCGGAAAATTCATTTTTAATGAATACTTTTTTACTCGCAAACCCTATTAATTAGAAAAGTGGTTTTTTCGATGTTAAAAACTAAATAAACATTATTTATTTCTCCAGACTAATTATCATATAAAAATAATAAGTTAACTGTTCTAATTAAATTAAATTTAAAAAATTCTTTATAAAATACAAACTTTTTCACAAAACCAAGAATTTAATCAAATACTTTTGTATCGTATACTTGTGAGAAGATGAATTCAAATTAATGTCAACATTTAGGGTTAATCGTAAAAATATATTTACACAAAACGTGTCATAGATAAATGTCGAGGATTCAAGAAACATTCATTTACATCAGCCACTTGAGATTGTATAACACTCGTCCAAAGTGTTCCCTTTCAACATTATTTTGAAACACCCCTACGAGGCGTGGTTTATCATTGACTTTTTCAACAACATTGCCAATATTTTGAACGAGAGAGTGTACAATTGTTACAAATAAATGCCTATACGATTTATCAATTTGAGTATTGTTTTTTGTATCTGGTGTGACAGTGTGTACCATCCAATTGATGTTGCTTACAAACAATGGAGAATGAAATGGTAATGCAAGGTAAATTTGAATATCAATGTGACACGTGGTAGTAAAGGTAGTTTGACTAAAGGAACTTTGAATGGAAAAGGGGATCAACCTTGACTTTGTATAATAAATAGATGACGCACACGTTTTGGTGCAAGTTCGCACGGTCAGTCAATCACATATGCGCACACAAATGGCATTGCCAGTTTGTTATACGGGGTTACAGATTAGGGCGATTGTGCGGCTACACAAGCCGGCATAATTTAGCTGTAACGCTGCAGCTGCCTGTCATTTCATTACATAACGTACACTCTATTAAAAGCTTCAGGATCACTTTCAGCTTGTGTGTCATCCAATCAAATTGTTTTGCTTTTTGGTATATGTATCCGTGAAGCTGTTAATGATTTTCTTCTGCACGCAGAATTCTGACGAATATAAAATGTAGTTAAAATAGATTAATGAAAAAAAAGAAAAAATTGGTTCTTCAGATTAAATTTAGTTTTTTCCAATTCCAGTTTTTATGAATGAAAAATTATTTGTTAAGCGAAAAAAACAAAAAAATAATTTGATGACAATTGTTTTTAAAAAAAATAGATATTCAAATATTTTGAACACACGATGGCATTTAATCAATTTTATCGGAGAAAAATGTACGCTTTATGCTGACAAAGCTACGATCCTTTATGTACAAAAATTGTTGTATCTAGATTGCTTCTGTATGCTTTTATGTTTAGTTTTCATTTTTCGTTTCTTATTTTTCCTGTTTTTACACTGCTCAATAAATTTACAGAAGTCTTTCAGAAAACTATATTATCATCACTATCCAGTCAACATGTTTTTCGCAACGTTTTTGCGGCAATATCCTATTTGTATCAGAAATTCTCAGCGATATCACTGCAACATCGTTGTAAAAATCATGGTCGTCTGAGTGCTAACATTCTTAAAATAAAATTTAGTTTTGATATTAACGCTATTTTTTTAAATACTTAATTATTGTGTGTGATTTGATTAAAAATTCAAATTCCTATTGGAGATAAATAATAAAAAAAGGAATTTCAAAAATATCATTTTGTTTAATTGGTATGTTATAAAATCAGAACAAAATCACGTTTAATTATGTGAAAAATGGTTCATTTAGACGTAGGTTCTTTATAAATTAGACTAGTTATGTTAACCGAGATATTAGCTTTGAATTATTGATAGTATCATCTAGCCTAACATTAGGGCATTTCCGGTCGGTTGACTGAATTCTTGTGCACATGATAAGTTCGATGTCGTACAATAATGTTCACTCGACCATAATGTGATAGCATCACTTGCTGCGATTACCCAAGCTAGTGAATTAGGAGTTCTCAAGAACCATATTTTAAAAGTTTATGCTCGTATACCATTTCTCCTGCATTTAAAATAATTTCTGGCATGATAAAATCATACGTCGAATTATTTGTTTGAAAATTTATTATACCATTGATAATATATTTATCTTTATTACTTTTAATTTTAAAATTATTTTATAAATAATTATTTACTTCAAAATATAATATTTTGTAGTTATTTGTTTTAATGTATTGTGAGTTTCATTTAAAGCAACTTAGATATATTTATTTTCTTAAGAAATTGAAGAAAAACCAATACATCGAAACTTGAGATTCCATATTTCCTTTCTTCTTCTTCAAAAAAAAAGGATGTAATACAGTGGGTTTGTTGACTTCCTTGTGTCTGATTTCATAACCACAAGAATTG
>JABFPM010002321.1:0-17036 GCA_022817325.1 Idris sp. 1 HC-2018 | reverse complement strand
CAAAAGTCCCAAAAAATTACCAAAAAAATTAAATTTCAAATTTAAAATTATGTACATTATAATGTACACGATGAATGAAAGGGTGAAGTCAGGTCATAATAAGTTTTATGGAACAGATAAGCATATCTTTTATGAAAAAGAAGAATAAAATTAGTTTAATGCTATCTGCTGTTATTTGTTCAGATAAAAATAATATAATAACGAAATAATATTAGAGTTAAGTGATTCGTTTAGTTTTTCTCGATAAATTAATTTAAATATTTAACAAATACTTATAGACAAATGAAAATAAATTGAATTACATTAGTATATTATGCAACTAGAGACGAAAATGGGCTTTTTAGTTCCATATACTTTTTTTCATCACAAGTTTCTAGAAATTAGCGTTTTTCCGCAATAGTAAGATGAAAGTGAGTCTGTCTGTTACGCTTTTTGTTTGAATTATGGAAAAATGTATATACAAAAAATGTGACAAAAAAACTCACTGTCGTCGAACTTTTGCGGGAAAAAAACGCTATCCTTTAAGCAAGTGTGACGAAAACAAATTTAAAATCTACCTGATTTTTTCAAAGAAATATTTTTTTAAATTATCTGTTTGAGTTTAAGAAAATTTTGTTAAAGTGTCAAAAAACGAATTCTTTTTTATGAAGTCTATTGAAATATTTTATGAAATCTTTTGAAGTACTTTATGAAGTCTCCTGAAGTCATTTCAATTTTTTGAAGTCTATGAAATGTTAATAAATTGTTAAAATAAAAAGACTTCATATTACTGAAGTCGTAATTGAAATACTATGAAATCTTTATAAAATGACTTCATGTTTGAAATGTCTTTTGTACACTTCAATAGCCAGTGAATACCCCCTTGCGATTTTCTTATAAAATGTTGATGTGAAATCGTATATTTTCATTTGTACAACAAGAATACTACATAAAATTTTATTTACTTATAATTTATATTATTTTAAAAATTGAATTAAAAATCATTAATTGCTTAACTTTTTTCAAGAACGATCACATTACTATTGCGTAAATATATTCAAAGAAAAGACAACTTATTCTACGAAATTGTATAAAATAAAAAGCATTAAAATATTTCCACATGAATATTCATGTCAGCTTATGATATTCGTTTAAAATGTGTATATAAATCGAAGCTCCACCGCCTACATCCATACATGCAAAATAATACTTGACTTTAGGTACTACGATGTTTTAACTCTACATCAATACCATTATTCTCTCAAATTTGTATGACGATATTTAATCTTCTTTCACTGAAGTCAACATTAACTCAGTAGCTACTGTTTAATAAATATCTCTTGGTAATAATACATAAAATAACTATAAAGTCCACTTTTATTCATTCATAAAACATTTGACAGTGGTGACAATTAGTGTAGGAGTTGAACAGATACTTTTCTTGAATTTAAAAACAAACCAAATTATGTTTTAACATAATATAATACTTCGTCTTTTCATGTATAAATTTCAACCTATTTTAGTCTAAATATATAATTCATATTGTACAATTACATCAATAAACCAAAATAATTAAAATGGGATTGTCTTTAAGATTTGTTATTGCTTTTTTTTCATAAATAAGTTTTCTTCTGTTCGATTCCTGCATTAATTATTCAAAATTTTGATTTCTCAATTGTTATATAAAAAAGTAACACGAAAAAAGCAAGTTAATTAAGACAGAAGTATTTTTTTTAAAACAAATATCTTAGATTATAACACTTTTCTATTTTAGCTTTCTTTTGCTTTTTAAATTCAACGCTTTTTATCGCATTTGTTTTTATAGTGTAAAAGCCAAAGCTCAACCAAACTGCACTCCAACATTTCTGTAAGCGACATTTTAACATTTTTTTTTCTTTTACATTTCCATTTTATATTTTCGAGATTCAGTAACACTGACAGTAAAAATGCGTGTCGTTTATTTAACACAATTGAATTTTAACTTAAAAATTACGTCAATTTTTATACAAAAGTTCTGAATGATGTTATTACATTAATAACACTATTAACTCAATAATAATAATAATAATAATAATTTGATGGTATTTCAGAGTGATTCTAAATGTAATTATTGTTTTGTGTAATGAAACCCAAATGATAACGAGTGTTACTGATAACCAATACAACACTCTAAAAAGTTTTACTTTTCATGAAAGAAATTTTACACTCAATTCCGTAAATTTTTTGTAAAAAGAAACAATGAACTAAAAACAGCAAGCTATTTTGTTAAGTGAATTAATTAAAAAATGTTTGGCTCATCTAATCTACAAATTGCAACAAATATTTCCAATGAACTACAAAAATTGTGGAAAATTAAAAAGTTGAGATAGAAATGTACATATGGTGTTCTTATTTGTGCATTATTAATTACTCACCACATTTGTGCATAATCTTGACTGACGATTCTGAAATCGGCAGGATCCAATTAAGTTGCTTTTATGTAAGTAATTATAGTCTTTTGATTGCAAGTTAATAAATGTCTTCATTGCAATTGTACATTATTCGCGCGGTTTGAGGCAAACCGCTTTCAGAAACAGAATGTTCATTGTTCAAATGCAACATTTTCTGCTAGTGCAATTCGAAAATGATATTCTTGGTTGCAGTTTCCGGTTAATCACTTATACATCCTAGCAAATATTGTATAATTTAAATCCCGAGGCGCACCAAAATTACCGTTTCCTGGCTTTTTACACACCATATGAGTGCATATATATATATGTGTGTACAATTGTGTCAACGTGTATTAATTATAAATCAATATGCGATGCACGTTGCATTCGAATCTTGATTGGTCAATTCTTGTTCACGTTACAAGAATCTATGCATAATTTTTAATTACTAACTGCAGGTATGATTCTTAAAATAAAAATCACAAACATTTTTAGTGCTAATTTAACTCGATAAAACGATTAAAGGAAAATAATGTTTGTAAGTGTATTTAAATTATTTGGGTTTTTTTTTAATTTTGAAAGTAGTAGTAATTTAAAAAATGAATTGTTTTTTATACAACTTAGAGCAAAGATTGTATTAATTTAATGAATGTACTGTAAATTATTAAAAACAATAAATCTATTCACATTCCCTGTAAAAATGAATTTTGTTCAATATTAGCTTCACCTCGACAACCAAACTGCAATTGAAAAAAAATCACTTTTAATTTTACAAAAGGAAATTCATAACATTTTTCAACTGTAAAAAAAGGCAATCAAATTAAAATCTATAAAGTAAAATACATTTAAAAATAAAATACACTTCATCTACTGTTATAAAAATGAAAACAATTTTTATTAAAAACAAAAAAACACAATCAATAAATGTGTATAAAAATACCAATTAAAAATATAGCACATAAAATAAAATTAAAAAAATATTTACACGTGAAACTATAAGTCCTCGAGTATATATTTAAAAACAATTTGCATGTTAATGTATCAGAGATGTTTCTGTATAATTTTTGTTTTAATTTCAAACGAAAGAAAATTAATTATTCAATTCTTGATAATTGAACATAATAAAAAACATGACAATATTATAAAGCAAATATAAACCAAATAAAAATCTGACATGTTTCTCATTTAAATAAAGTTCCATCACTATTTGCATAAAATCTCTTTTCCTAATCAAAGTATATTCCTTCAAAGATAAAATTTTGTTTTGCACTTTAAAAAAATAAAAACATGTAAAGCTTTTCTCCGATATTCTTTAGCTATACATTTTTTTTACATAAAATATAAATTTAATATTTCAAAGTTCTGACTTTTAATTTACGAAAACTTAATTAAATATGTCAAAGTAACTAATTTTACACCAAAATTACAATTGACACTGTTTATTTCTGCACTTTGCAATTAAACTATTATCAAACAAAATTTACTTCTTTGATGTAACAAATTTCAGCAAACAAATCAAATGCATTATGTGAACTCTTTTTTTTCAAAAATATATAACAGACTTTTGATTATTTTAATAGAAATGGTATAAGGAGACTGCACATCGAGTTGCAGTCCGCACGAACGCTCCACGGAGACTAAACTGACGCGAACTGTCTATTGTTCGCCGGTACATGTTCCTGCGCAAGATTCTCAGTCAAGGGTTCGAGAGAGCGTAAAAAGGGTCTTTCGGTTATCTATACTATACATAGGTATAACGGCGAAATTTCGTTATGCTCATCTCTTATGCACAGTTATAATGAAAATGTCCTTTGATGTCTGAGCGATTCAAATCATTTCTGGGCGTTAACTTGATTTTATTATAGACAGTAATGCAATCAGAGGCCATTTAATGCGTTACTCACTTCAACGAGAACAATGTGATTAGCAATTTTCATCTAATAATGTCAATGCAGTGTTTTTTAAATACAACTTTAATGTACTTAAAAAATGAACGAATAATGTTGTTAAAAAATTAATGTCATTTATAGTAATAATTATGTGCTGAAATTAAGTTACATTTCAAAATTTTTATTTATTACTAAAAAATGTTAAACTTAGACTTTAAAGTTAAAACGAGAGGGTCTTCAAAGTGAAAATTATAATAATTCTCTTCTTTGTGCATTTCTATTTATAATATTCAGAGGAACTATGAGAAACGTGAATATATTTTGAAATTAATCAGATTGTCCTAAACTTAATGCTGAATTCAAGTTTTCTGTGAAATTTTACTTAATATATTTAAGTGAAAATTAACAATGTAGCAGATTAATGATCTGAAAAACGTGTCTTATCTGAAATATTATCATTTTTTTTTACTTTGATATTTAAGATTTTAATTTTAATTTAATAAAAAATGAAGCTATTTATGTCATTTTTTTTATGTCATTAACCCTTTGAAACTCAAAACTTTACCAGAAACGTTCAATGATCAAGCAAAAAAAGCTTTTATAAATTATCTTTAAAACCTTTGTTGTCAGAACTTTTTATGTTGACTGACATATTTCGAAATTTAATAATGAATGAAAGCAGAAACCAAAAAAAAGACTGTATAATTACTAGTACTTTATTTTAGTTTTGTTTTTTTAAACACACTACTGTGCAGCACAGTGTTTTCAATTTGCGGAAAAAATTTTCCAGATAAAAGTCATCATAATTTCTATATTTAAAATCGACAAGAGAAACATTTTCTCTTAAAAATAGGTGCAGCTCAAAACACTCGAGTATATAAAAAATCCAAGCTGTCATTCAGACCAACATCCAATATCAATTTAACGTACACCTTTTTCGCTAAATTTGTTATCTGAGATCCTAAATCCTATATATATGATTCCCATTTCCTGTAGCTTTAACTTTTATCAGTTTTTGATACGCAGTTTTTAATTTAAATTGACTATTAATCTACAATTTATATGAATTTGAATTCCAAACTTTGATTGTCTATTTTTAATGTCCTTATCAATTAAATTTGACTTTATAATTTTGTAAACTCAATTATCAGAGTTGAATTTCATGTCACTTCTTCAATTTGAATAAATGAAATTCACTTATAAGTTATGAGTTAACCACAAGAAAATAAGTAATTTTTTCTAAGTTTTCAAAATAATAAATAAAAAGTGTTTTAATAATTGGCTTATATTTTGTATTACATTTTTATAAAATATTAAACGAAAAAAGGAATACAGACATATTAAGGATGAAAAAAATGTAATAGCATTTTTAATCGAAAAAGTACGAACACTTCCCTGCTGCAATATCGTTTGAGATTACCGAAGTTTTCGATAACTCCTGGCAATATTACGTTACTGCAGCATCTATATTAAGTCAATTCCAGTTGTTTTTACGATTCGTTTTAATAGAAAACATTGCTTGCGATGAATTTTCTATAAATATAATTATTTATGACTTTTTTATTTAATTAATATGTAACATATAAAGAAATTATAGTACAAATAAATCTATATAAGATAGTAAAGTTAACCACTAATATTATTCTGTTTCATTAATGAAGGAAAGAGATTTGACTTTTATAAGAAGTAAGTTTACTTTATAAAAAATCTTTATTGTGTTTTCTTAAATAATTTTTTTAAGATTTATAAATTTTTATCTATTTAGAATTTTTTTAATTACATAAACAAGAATGAATTATATTTCAATGTTTATAATTTTAAAAAACCTAAAATTTTAATTTTTTAAGATAAAAAAAGCTTATTTTAAATTTAATGTATTGCATAACTAGACATCAAGCAAAAGATTTTTTGTTGTAATAATTTTACGACTTTTCATTAAAGTATTTCTTTTTTATAAACTTGATAAATGAACAACCAAGTTTACATTATGACAAAAAAGTTTTAGAATCAGCTGAAAGTTTCAAAAGTCAGTATATAAAAAACTCTTATAATTTATTTTTAATTAATAAAAATGTTGTCTATTCAATGAAAAGTATTGTTCAATGTACACTATAATTTAAATTACATCGATATTTGAATTAAATAACTTCATTTTTGACACTTACTTGTATGTAATTTATCTATTATCGTAGCAAACTTTATTTATTAAAACTTTAAACAAGCTTTAGAAGCTGATATATGAAAACAGTAAAATAAGTGGAGTTTTCAAATACCACATATAGAAAGCAGCAATAATAGAAAATCATTAAATAACATTTATTATTTATTTTATTTACACTTTTCTGGCTAAATTTTCGAATGAAATTTTACTAATACTTGGCAATTTATATTTATTTTAATTTGATTGCAACAGTTTTATATGGAAACAAAATACCTCGCAATTTATAAATAAAATTCTGAATATTAATAATAAGTTAAGTTAAGAATAATCGTCAAATTTTGCAAGAAAATATAGCAATTTTTGATAACAAAATATCAATTATATTGGTTTTGTACATGTCAAATATCTTTATAAGAAAACGTCTTAAAAAATCTAGAAAAAAAAACACTGAAAAAAACATTCACCCAATTACAAAAACTTCGCGTAATTGAAAAAACGAAAAAACTTGGATACTTACGTAGATCCTAGGTCAAGCTTATCTAAACTATTAAATTTCGTTAATTCTTTCAGATAAAAGTGAAACAGTAGCTGAAAAAATGTCTTAAATTGTAATAGCTCCTTCTTTATAGTGACAAAATTGTCTGCTTATAAAAATGTTAATCTTGAAAACAAAATAAAAAAAATAATAATAATACGATGAAGGTAAAATGAAAAAAGCCATATTTGAAATCAATTTTCGTATTTATTTTCAAAGTATCTAAAGTCTTAATAATTTGTTCATCAAAATTAACGACCCACTGTCGAATGTTCCCTTACTTTGTTAATATCGTGCTAGATTACAATTTTTAAGTACAAGACAATACATTATCTTTTCTATTTCAATTTTGTCATCGAAAAGTACTTTTACTATATTCATATTCCCTGTTTACTCACAATATAAGTACCGTTTTCGTGTCTAGAAAGGTCTCTTTATAAACGCTTAAATCAGAAGTACAAAATTATCATATAATGCTCTTTAAGATTATTTTAAAAGATGTTAAATAACATGTTGAAGGAAGATCGACGAATGCCCAGAAAAAAATGTTTGCTAATGAGAATGTAAATCGGAGCTACATATACATATATATTTAGATTTTCCAAACAAACTATCTTTTTCCGCGCATTGTCACGTTCAAATAATCGATTTTTATTTACAGATGCATTTTGCGACACTGCTTTTTTTGTCTATTTAATAGACAATATGCAATGCGATATCGTCGCAATATATGTAGTCACTTCTTTTTACAACGTCGTAATACACTTTAGTATTGACTCGTGTCTCAAAACCCCCGTAAAAATGAATCGTATTTGCATATTTTAAAAACTATTTCAAGCTTTTTTTTAATTAAAGACAAAAATTAGATACATTTTCACGCTAAAAGTACAATAATTTTGTTATAAAAAAGCCTAAGACAAAACCGATTGTTTTTTTTTCTAAAAGTAATAAAACTTTTTAACAGATTTCAATTTGTATTTTCTCTGTAAATAAATATTAGCATTATTTTTAGAAGAAAAAAGCAAACCATAAATTGTGTCGAGTGTAAATTTTTATGGATAAAAACGACGCTCGTTTTTTTCTCAACAAAGAAATATGACAATTTTACTTAGATATGGCACTGGAAACTTTGAATGCCGTACCGTTGTACATGTGAAAGCAAATCACAAGTGCTTTTAAATAAAATTCTTATTTTCGGCATCGTAAATAAGATTTGGCATCGTACGTGAGTTTCTAAAAACTAATGAAGCGAGACCTAAATGCATTAAATGCTTTTAAATATGTCTAACAAAATTATTCTTTTTTTCTCTTATTTAATCGAAGACTTCAATTCATTTAGTTGAGAAATATTGAATAAATGTAAACTTATAAAATTGAAGTTAAAAAATTGATATGTGAAAATACTGGACTTTGTGACCGCTAATCGGTCAACTAACGCACGATGCCGTTTTGAAATTAATTTTACTTTGGATCAAAAGCAAAATTTTCTTTTTATTTTATTTTAACATTGAGTTATTTGCATTGACTTAAAAATATAATGTACAAGCTTATTTTTTTGGGACTACGCTTTTGCAGTGCTACCTCATTTTTAACATTTGAGTATCTATAGAAAAATTATTAAAATAAAAACTTTGTTGAGTTTTTTTGAAGAGCTTGTAGCACTGCAATAACTATATCGTAAGCCTATTTTATTGTTATTATATTATTATTATTACTATTATTTTTCGATGAATATAACGGCAGTCTAAGGTATTTTGAGTTTTTTTTTTGTTTTTGTTTTTTTTTTTATTGGGAAACGCTTTTTATCAATTTTATATAGCCAACAAAAATGTAGAATCTTATAAAAAAATATACTCTAATATGAAATCATCTGGTTTATTTTAAGTTAAAATTATTTAAATTATTATTGTAGCAGTTTAATTTTTAACTTAAAATTTTGTTAAAGCTTCTGAAACTTAACACTATAATTCTTAAATATATAGTATATAATTTAATAATCAACTATATATACAGTTATTAATTTTAACCCGTAAAAATTGACAAGCTAATTTCTTAAATTTGGTTTTACAAAGCATACCTTTGACCTACCATAATCTATGTTACATATTTTTACATGTAAGATAAGTCAGAATAACTTTACACTGTCGATGAGTAAATAATAGTTATAAATATTTAACATACATATTTGTTTGTACTTTAAATACATTTATATATGTATATTCTTAAGATTATCTCACCCTGCACACAAAAAAAACAATCAAATCGCATGCATATCTAAGATATGTTCCATATAGTTACATAGCCATTTTGTCATGTAAAAAATATTTTTCTTTTACTTTTTTATTCTTTTAATGTATGCTTTTCTATATTTTTACATTCTAAATAAAATTTTATTATTCTAATTTTTGATACCATATACTTTTGTGTTTTATTTTTTTAAATTTTTTTTATATTTAACAAAAAAAATTCACATTTTAAATTAGTAACGTAATACCAATAAAATTTCTAATTTTAAAATTAAATATTAATTTTGCAATTTTATTGAATTTTTATATTGGAGAAGTTAAATATTAAATTTTAATGTCTTATTATTTTAATTGCATCTTTGAAGGCACATAATGTAGGAATTGACATAAATAAAATTAATTCGTTTTTACATTGCAATTTATATACACATAATTGAAGTATGTTACGATTAATTATAAAAAACAATTCTAATCTTGACTAGAATCTACAGCAAAAGAAAAATGTACTGTATTTTACAAATATTTGAGTTGCGTATATTATTCAAGAAATGCTTATTACATTGTATTAAAATTTAGTATATAATGTTTAATTACAGTTTTTTAACATTTAAAAACATTATTAGGAGATATTTTACTTAGAAATTTAAAATATTTAAACATTAAATAGATTGTGTTATAAAAAAGAATTTCATAAAAACAATTTAATCGATTATAATAATTGAATCATTGATAAATAAATCATTTTTAACTATTTGAATACTTTAAATACAATAAATAAAATAACTTTCTAAAGTTTTCTAAAAAGTTTTTAAATTTTATATATATATTTATATAATATAATATAATATAATATAATACATATATTATATGTATATTTATTGAATATACAATTTGTAATGTTGATTCAAGTTAAACAAAGGAATGAAATTTTTATAAAAAAAAATTTGGAACAGAAAATGGTAAATCAGCGGTAAAACCCATTACATCAGTAAAAATAACTTCATTCATTTGTCTAAAAGTTGATATGAATGAAATGATTATAAACAATGATTTATATACACAAATGTTGTATGAAAAGGTCGCATTTTCAATTACGTACAAATTCACTAATAATAACGATAAACGCATACAAGTCAAAAATCGAAGAAACGCACAGCTCCGTGGAAAAAGTAAAAAAAGTTTTTGAACAAAATATAAGCTATTTTTACATCACATCGCACGAATTTTCGCATTGAAAATATTCACGAATTTCTTGTAATCAATCTTTTTGGAAAATCAACTAATTCATTTTTATACAGTTCACATAAAGTATGCATTTTGTTACTAGTTATAAACTAATACACAAATTTCTAATAAACGCGAGACAAAATTTATTATCACATAAAGTTTATAATAAAAATAAATTTATGACATTTTATTTTTTAAGAAACATGATTTTCCAGTAAAATTAAATTACAAAATAGAGATATATTCTCTTTCTTGGCATTTTATCCCTGAGAATACTAATCGCGATAATAAAAATGGATACAACTTTTTTGTATTATAATATTTTTGTTGATGACCAACACAGGAATAGAAAAATTTAAGGGCATGATTACTGATTAAATTTATGTAAAACTACATAACTCGTCATGATTTAAGTTAATTTACATTATAGTGTACATACACTTTCTTGTGTACAATATATTCAAGTAAACGTAAATTTTATTAATTATTTTTTCCAAATTTTAGAACAATAATAATGAAATATAGTAATAAATAATGTAATATTTAGAAAAATCACTATTATGTGCTTTTAATTACTATTGTAGAATTGTTATATTAAAATCACTTACATACTAAAATGTAAAAATATCTTTAAATTTAATAAAAAATTTAAGAAATAGTTATATAATTTTTAAATTAATAGCTAAACAATACAACATTGTAATTTTAAAAGATTTCCTTAAAATTAACCAACATATATAAAGTTTTAATAGCTATAATATATTAATTGTTCAATTCTTCTTTTATACAATAAGATAATAATATTTTGAATTATTTTTTATTTTACATTAAAATATGACATTTGATTTCATTTATTTTTACAAACTGTTAATAATTAATCAAGACAAAGATACTTTAATTAATTTTATATCAGAAAATTTATTCATTAAAATAAGATAAATGTTTAACTTGAATTTTACTTTTTAAAAAAAAGTACCTAAGCATCATTATGATAAAAGTTCTTAAATCCTGCAAATCACCACATTAAACAATGTAAATATTTTGTACACATTTCTCAGTGGTTAAAAGAAAACCTTTAACATGATATTAAATTTTTAATTTTACCATTTCTTTTCGTTCACTTATAATCTTAATAAATTCTTTTATTTTCATAATACAAAACTTAAAATTATATACTGCATTTATAATTATCAAGACATCGCATAGAATTACACGAAAAAAAACTCTCGGATAAATTAACTTAGTCAATCAATTATCTAAACTTAAATATACAAAAAATGCAACTACAAATTACACAAAATAAAAGTAAATTTAGTACTTTGCCGCTGTTTAACAATATTTTTAAGGCAAAGATTGAATTATAAACAAAAAAAAAGGAATAAGTCTCGTATAAAAAGCATAAAAATAAAGCTCGACGATTTTTGGTACTCAAATCTAGGGTCAATTCTACAACAATAAATTACAGCATTGTTTCCTCGAAAGATAACCACCATTTCGTATTTGTATATATATATAATCACATTCAATTTCAATTAAGTACCTATTTTTATTTATCGCGACAAATGTCACGGAAATGTGTTTGGTCGTGCGGTGTGCGGACTTTTCTCGCTGTCAATGTGGTTAGCACCGATGTTGAGCGTCGGCGCTTTGCTAAATGTTACGAATCATCTCGGGACGACAACAGAATTGACCTCTCCCCTTCGTCGCACGAGGTCTTCGCTGAGAGCCGTCGTACCGCTCCCAATTGACGATTCACCGGATTTTCCAGGTCCAGGTCTTGTCTCACGGTGACATCTGAGGCATTTGACGGAACAGACACCTTGTGGAGAATAACGGGTGGTTGTGTTATATATATGTATAACAAGAAAAAATTATTCGTCTCTATTATGATTTTATTTTTTTCACTAGACATAATAAATATATATATATATATACACCATATATATACATGTACGTTCACAAAACACTGGAACTGGTTCGCTGTTGTGAATGTGTTTTAAAGTTTTGAAATGTTGATATGGAGTATTTTTATGAAATTTTTACAAGTTCGATTTTCGAATGACATGACAGAATTAAAAAACTGAGAACAAGACTGTGTATTTAGTATGTGTGCAACTTTCAATGGAAGGGGACATTAATTTAATTTATAAATATGATATAATTTAAATATTATATAACACGTTTTTAATTTCAATGAGAACGTAATATTAAATACAATGTATAATATAATTTTTTGTTTAAATATTTTCTTATTAACATAAAAACTAACTCAGTCTTCAAATTGATATTCCTAAATACTGTTTCTTGAAGTAATAAAGTATTCAATTACTTTATTTGAACCTTTTTTCAATTATTTATAATTTTTTTTGATTTTTTTATTCTTAAACATACATTTTATTATTTAGCACCTTGTTCTCAGTAATATATTACATATATATAGTTATACAAAGAAAAAAAACACTGAACTCTTTCAGCTTAGTCAAATTTTAAATATAATTTTTTTTTAATAAAAATTCTCTGTATCGACAACTCACAGCTAGTGGATTACTAGGGCTTTTCCTTTTAATCAAGAATATTTATTTTATATCACGATAATGCGCGCAAAATTGATTTCAGCAATGAATTTCAATTTTTGATGTTAATGTCCCGGTTATGTGGCCGTTTTGCATACGTTCAACAGACTGATCCTGTAATATTAGCGCAGTGTCATCATACAGTACGTGATTTGTTTGAGATGTCTGCAAAATAAGATAAATATTTTTCTAATTTTTTTCATCCGATTTTTAATTCTCTTTTTTCACACATATTTTTTAAGAAAATTACATGTAAAAGAGACTCCACTTTATATATATTTTCTCTTTATGTCGATCAAATCTATTACATAAGCTGAAGCCACCGGCGTCCCGGACAAAAATGAAAATTTATACTTTGCTGAAATTGCTAAATGGACAAGACGGACAAGAGAAAAAATGAACATTTTTCACATTCTTTCCTTGAAAAGAAAAAGCCCTGGAATGCGTTCAACAAAGAATCTTAGTGCATGAATATATGCAACAGAGACAAACATATATATATATATATTTATATACAGTTTTGGTTTATATAAAGTCATTGAAACCGGATATTTATGAAATTTAAACTGCATATTTAAGAGTATGTCAACTCTTTGACCATAATAATTTACTAAAATAAAGAAAAAAAAATTGGAGTGAAGAGTAAGTATGCGTTAATGGTTGAGTTTGAAAAGCACTGATGCTCGTCGCAAGTCGTTTGCATGTATTGTTTGAGCTAATGAAGGAGATAGGGAAATTCCGGTCAAAGAGTTAACGTATGTTTATTTTGTCAAAAAATTTTATCATTAGTGATAAACTACTTCTATTAATTAATTAAATTAGAAGTTTTTTCAATTAATTGCCACAAACTATTAATTACATAAAAGAAAAAAAACAAATCCGGTTTCTAATTTAAAATTTAATTAAACTGAACGAATAAAATATATAAAAATAAATAGCGATTATTTATTTGTAAAATTAAAATAATTTGGTGTATACGCTAGACCAGTAATTTTAAATGAAAGACAAATTTATATATATAATAAAAATGTTATATTTTTGTATCAAATAACTTCGTAATTTCTAACAAACTAGGCGATTTTGTATTGTTCCATAAACATGACTGGTTTAGCGTATATTATGTAAAAGCCGCTAATAAAAAACAAGCATTGATAATGAAGCTGTCACAATAACAAATAATTACCTTCCTTGGTGTAGTTTTTTGCTTTCCATTTTGTCCATAAGTTGTACAATTTGAAATTTGATTTTGACTACTGTTTACAGGAACTGGCGATGTCGGCAGACTGTGTATTTGAGCTTCATTTTCCTTATTTTTTTCTAAATCATTTTTTTTCTCTTTCTCATTATTCTCGTCATCATCTTTTGGCAAAATCGGAGATTCTGATACACTTCGGTCATCCTCGTCCAAAGAGTGAAGCAACTAACACAAAACACAATTAATTAACATTGTTACTCACAAAAACATCAACTTAATACATATATATAACTTTTATTAAATAAAAAAGTATTATAATATTTTTTTCTTTGAGTTTGAAAACAAATTTTATTTTAATTTCAGATTATTGTTCAAAAAATTAATACTCAACAAAATTTGATATAAAAACTTTCAAAACGAAAATTTAAAATTTGCAACTGAATTTTACAATAATTTTATTTCATTGACATAAGTACATATATTGTTGCTTGTCGAAATTTAAAAACAAGTGAATTAAGTCTTGTTACTGCAAACTTTCAGTCAGTACCTTTTCGACCTCGTCGTCAAACTGATCTTGACTAGGTGACGGGTCTTTTTGACTTCTCTCCAATAAAGTGGCACGTTTTGCTGCAAGGTACAGTGATCTTTTGATTTTGCAGTAAAATACTTCTGTCACCGCACGTACCGTGAAATCCGGTACAAAGGTGTGACGTAAAATCGCATCCAAATTCACCGACTGGAGGCTACCTAACGTTTGTGGGTTGGCGTTGGTTGGTGATTCAGCTGAAAATAAACATCAATTTTTGTAAATTGCAAGTAACGATTTTTAATTGCAGTATTTTATTTTTACATAAACAAAAATAAGTCAAATCAATAGTTAAAATAATTAATTAAATTAAATATTACCAACTGCAGCATTCACAGTTAGAGCTTGAGTTCCGAAATACGTGAATGGTCCACTTTCAAAAAGCAAATTTTCAAGTCCAACTGTAACTTCCACTCGTCCTTCGAGAATTAATACAAAATAATCGACAGGCTTTCCTTGTTGATAGATCAATGCCCCTGGATCATTTCGGGCCTTTTCGCGAGTCTTGACTTTGATGTGATAGATAATATCTTGTTTAAACATTCTTCGTAAAATTGTTTCAGATATGAGATCTGATTTGAATGCATCGACAGCTAAACCAACAAAAATTTTAATTAAATTCAGATTTAAATTTATAATTAGACTGATAATGGTGGATGTTTAAAATTACAAAATTCACTTGATCACAAAGTGAACTTTTGTTTATTGGAGAAAAATTGATAATGTTAGTGATGACAAAAGAAAGAATGTGCGATACATATTTAATTTGTTTCAAAGTTTCGAGACAAACACAAGCAATTGCTAAGTTTTAAATTCACTCACTCGTTGATAAGTACTGGAACGTTGCCAGAGTGAGCTGAGGTGAAATATGTATTCGCTGATTCTCTTTTTTCTCGGCGAACATTGCGAAGTCCGGTCTTTTTTTTCGAGCCTGTCTTTTTCGTTTCGATCGATTATCAACTGCAAAGTTAAAATGAGATTAGTTTATTTATAATTTAGTTAGACATTTTGCCTACTAATTTAAGATTAACCTTTAAATTAAATAAAAAATCTAACTTTTACACTAAATACAATAATTAATGATGAACATTTATGCACAAAATTATTCGTTAAAAAAGTAGCTTTATTTTTCACTCACTAAAAACGTCAGTTTCATCTACAATCTCAGCTTGAATGAGTTCTTCGATAACATCTTCAAGTGTAACAAGTCCTATGACTTCGTAAAAAGGATCTCCCTCTCCTTCGTTGTTTACTCGTTGCACAAATGCCATGTGTCCTTTGTGCCCTATTAAAACAAGACCTCACATTGAATAATGCAACTTTTTTTAAATGAATCGTGTACCATAATTATTTATATGTGTACCTTCTTTAAACTGTTTAAACATAATATCGAGAGTAACATCTTCAAAAACAAAGTTACAAGGGTTCTGATAAAATTCGCAGAGAGTTTTTAACGGTGTATTATCATCTGGATCAACAAATGCCAAATCTTTAATGTACAACATCGACACAATGTTTGTTCGAAGGCCTTCGAAAACTGGTATACGTGAATATCCTGAAAAGAGAACAAATATTCATTTTCAAATTTATTATTATAATTTGATTTAGAATAAAATGAAAGAATCGTTTACCCGAATTGGTGATCTCAGAAACTGTTTCGAAATCTAAAACTGCATTTAAATCTAGCATATAAACATCTTCTATACGTGTCATAACATCAGCAACCGTCTTTCGCCGCAGTTCCAAAGCGCCAGCAATAATGTTCACTTCTTCTTTTTCCAAATCATTATATTCATTAGTTACCTGTAAACATCATTTTATTTTTGACTTTGTTGTTTATATTGGATGTAATAATAACTTTCTCCACAATTTTGGGGCCGGAAACCCCGCTTTATGCGCCAGTTATTTTTGATTAAATTAATTGGTTTAAGTGTACTATAAAGCGGGATCAGAAGTGCAGCACAAAGCAGGGTTCAAGTGTACACAAACATATTACATACATAAAAATTGATACAGTTTAATTTTTTTTTTTTGGAATTGGGATTGTATCTATAGAACATTTCCTGTTTATATCAAGCAATTTCATAATCATTAAATATTCTGATAAAAAGTGTAATAAATCATTAATATAGGGTTAATTTATACATATAATTCATAAGTCAAGATAAAAATTAAAAAAAAAACAAACAAACAAACAAATTACAAAAAAAATCTCT
>JABFPM010002320.1:0-17038 GCA_022817325.1 Idris sp. 1 HC-2018 | reverse complement strand
TATGTAAATAAAGTTGCCGAAATTAATTAATCACTGGGTTTGTTATGTTTATTATATGTCACTTATATAAACAAATTTTTTTTGAGGTTTAGCGTAGAACGTGTCAAAATTTGAAAATAATTAGTACCAACATATTTTTTATTTATAGTCAATTTCATACTGTACACATTCCGGACTCTGTTTATTACTTTTATACCTTTTATATAATCAATAAATAATCAAAACTCACAAAAGAAGGTAATGTAGAAAATACGACTTTTTTCTAAAGAATATCCCAAGGTAAGAGACTGCGATATTCAACTCTTGATAAATTTCTTTATCGGTAAGTTACCGGATGCTGTAAAAGTCGGTAACATCCTTCATACCCTTCATAAAATATAACATGACGCTGAAATTTGAAATATTACAGAAATAAACAGTGGAACAATAATTTTCCAATAAATTCATAAGTGAAAAAAAATATATATACAAAAATAAATAAGAAATTAAGATGGGAAATACATTTAGACCGATGAAAAAAATGATTTTTTTATTGCAGAAATCGAATCTGTTACTCAAAAGGAATAAGCTGTTGAAATTTTTAGTAAAAATTCGAAGTAGTTTTGGAAATATGATCTATAGAATGATAGCACGTCAGGCGCCCGAAGTCCATGTTCGAGCGCTTCGGTTCAATTCCGCCCTTCAATGAGTTTAATAGTACTTTTTTTGATTTTCTGCGGTGTTTACATTAAATATTTAAGTAGGTATAAACTTTATACTTTTAAATGTTAAAAAGAGTTATTTTTCACCTGATGAAATAACAATACAAAAATTGTTTATTGCAATAATCTTACTATAATTTACTTGAAGATGAAAATACATTATTTTTACAAGATTAATAATACTTATTATAATTATAAAGAGCCAAATCTAGGAATAAATTGTAAGTTTCTAAAACAATTTTAACACTTATCATCATGCATACCAAAAAACGAACATTTCACGGCAATATGTACACGAATAATAAAGAAAATCAGGAACACATTAGTTGTTCGTCAAAATACTAATGATATTACAATCAAACCATTTTTCTTATATACAATTGTACAATTTTCTATGGTTTTTAAAGCTTTGCAGGGTTTGTTATTATGCTCAAATTGTAAAGGGAAAGTAGTGTTTGCTGAAGCTGGAAATAGAGGATTAGGATTTAAAATCGTAATCAATTGTTCTTGTAGAAGCAAAGAAATTGATTCTGGACCATTGATTAATACTGAATATGAAATCAATCGTCGCATAGTTTTCGTTGAGACTGTTAGGACTTGATCGTCAGGGTATAAACATATTTTGTGGATTAATGGATCTTTGCAAAGGAATGTCACAAACTGCATATAATAATGTTTTGAATAACATAAGCAAAAGTGTCAGTGCAGTGTTTGATGATGTGTGCCAAAAAGCTGTCAAAGAAGAAAAAGTGGAAAATGAAAAAAATGGGAGAATAAAAAATCATCTAAAGGTATCAGACGATGGATCGTGGAAAAAAACTAGGTTTTTTGTCAAATTAGGGTGTGACAACATTGATAGGATATTATACTGGAAAAATGGTAAATCTCGTGGTACACTTCTTAAAAATACATCTTGACAAAAACTGTTACTTTAACTATTTTAAATACGAACTAGAAGTTTTCACGAAACAAATATGGAAAATATTAATAATTAAAATGATCAGTTTGATAGCATTAACCAGGTCAGTTTATTTTTAAAATTTTTAGTTAACTTATTTTGTCTCTTGCTTTCTTCATAAATATAAAAATTTGAAGCTTATATCTAATTTATACTTTTCTGTTTTGCAGAATAATTGTTTAAACCTTGAAAATGACTTCCAATGTTAAGTCGAAACGTGTTATTCAAAGCATTATTATATGCAATTTTTGACATTCCTTTGCAAAGATCCATTAAGCCACAAAATTTGTTTATATCCTGACAACTAAGTCTTAAAAGTCTTATAAAGAAAACTATGCTATGATTGTTTCCATATCCAGTATTAATCAGTGGTCCACAATCAATTTCTTTGCTTCTACAAAAACAATTGATTACGATTTTAAATTCTAATCCTCTATTTCCAGCTTCAGCAAACACTACTTTTCCTTTACAACTTGAACATAATAACAAACCTTGCAAAGCACCAAAAACCCTTGAAAATCGTATAATTGTATATGAGAAATATGTTTTAATTGTAATATTATTAGTGTTTGCGGTACGCAGTTTTTTTGACGAACTACTAATGTGTTCCTGATTTTCTTCATTATTCGTGTACATATTGCCGTGAAATTTACGTTTTTTTTGGTCTGCATGCACGTTATTGTATCATCTCAATCCTTTTTCGGATAAAAAGACATGATAATAAGTGTTAAAATTATTTTAGAAATTATTACAATTTATTCCTAGATTTGGCTCTTTATAATTATAATAAGTATTATCAATCTTGTAAAAATAATGTAGTTTCATCTTCAAGTGAAATCTGTTGTATTACAATAAGATTATTGCAATAAACAATCTTTTTACCGTAGAAAATAAAAAAAAATACAATTAAACTCATTGAAGGGCGAGTCAAACCGAAGCGCTCGAACATGGACTCCGAGCGCCTGACGGGCTACCGTTCTATAGATCATATTTCCAAAACTACTTCAAATTTTTATTTAAAAATTCAAGCATATTCCTTTTAAGTCATAGATTCGATTTTTCATAGGTCTAAATGTATTTTCCCCCTTAAGGGGACAGTGAAGTGAAAAATGATGAAAAATCAAGAAAAATTAAAAAATAATGATAGCATTTTCTAGCACTTTAAAGTATCTAATTTCGTGTGGTGAAAATTATTTTTTGGAATCTCGTTTAAAAATAGTGAAATTTACAATTCTGTGTGGTAGTGTAATAACAAGCAATACAAAAATTGAACTTCAAATCAATTTTTCTCGAAAACTATTTTTGTTTATTTCTCTAACTTTGAAATGTTCCCTGCACTTCAATTTTCATCCGATTTACTATTTTTTTTAAATTGTAGATAATTTAGCTGTCCATAAATTGTATTAGCGGATTTTGCGTAAATTAATTTGTTCAAAAAGTACCCGATTTTAGCCTGTTTTTCACTTGAATAGTGATAACTTTTTTATTTTTTGGTTTATCAAAATTCTGTAAATACAAATTGTTGCCCACTAAATTATCAATATTTAAAAAAAGTAGTAATTCGAATAAAAATTGGCGTGCAAGGAACATTTTAAATATAACTCTTTTTCGTGCAATTTTTTATAAAAAATTAGTTAATTATTTATTTATAGTCAATTTTCAATGCAAATCCTTAAAGTAACATCTGAATGCATTCAAATAAAAAAAGTCTCACAAAGATCGGTTAACAATTGCCGAAAATAGCACTTCCGCTTCACTGTCCCCTTAAAAGTGTACTCTAAGTTCTAAATTTTCGATTTATTGGCTTCTATGAAGAAGTTATCCGTGTAATTACTCTTAATGACAATTTTAAAGTGACTTTCCACGAGAATAACTAAAAGCGCCCGTTTTTAATTAATCTTTTTAACAAATTCCACAAACGTACTCTTTTATATCTCAAAAACTTGAGTGAAATCCATTTTTTGGCAATTGTGGGGTCGGAAAATGGTCATTTTAAGATGAGTTATGTGTGACAAGGTTTCAATTTATTTTGAAGTTCGACGTCTCAAGTGAAAGAATTCTAAAGACTGTAAGACAGGTTTTTAGTTTTAAAATAAGACTTAATTTACTATTATAATAGTTTGAATTTTAAAAAACAGATTTTGTATAACTTTTGAAAGATATAAAAAATTCAAAATCTGCTTCATAGTTCTGCAGAGAAAAATGTCCTTAGACACCACTTTTTTATACATTTGGAAGGCCAAATATAAGAGAAAATGTCTTAAAGGTGCCTGCAGTAACAAATTTTGGAATTTTTTCTGCGAAAATTATTTATGGAAATATTCATATATATTTAACGTATTATTTAAAGTTTTATACCTATTCAAAGTATACATTTATAACAAAATGTATAATAAGTGAGAAAAAGATTTTGTACATTTACAAGCGTTGAAATCTCTAGAACATTCAATATGTAGAATGCATGCACTCAGAATACATTTGAATTTGAAATAAACTCAAAATCAACAAATTAAACAAATGAATAAAAAAATACTAATACCTCAAATAATTTTGACAGATATATTTTATATATAATTTTTAATTACAATTTAAAATAATAATACTCTTAGACCGAAAATTCAATAGAATGTTCGAAAAATTTACTAAAAAAATTATATTGTTGTTTCATCCTCGATTTGTCCTTAAGAAATATACAATTTTGAAATCTCAAAATTGTAGTTAAAATTTTGAAAAAAATGATGAAATTACATTTACCGTTTGCATCCTTGCGTCAATGTTAATAGGACGCATGTCTTATTCATTTTATGTGCTACCAGAGCGTAAAATAAAAAAAAAGTTAAACACATTCACATTGGAACATATAAAGTCTGATGTAATAATATTCAGCTATTACTTGCATGAGATAGGCGACATATGAGAGTGAAAAATTATCTAAGTCTGTGTGAGTGTGTGCGCTATGGAACATTGCCACGGCAATTGAAGATACGTTCCCTAAGAAATCGAATATAAATAGCGCGATTCAATGGTGCAGAATCAAATCACATCTAGTTTGCAAAGGCAAAAGTCGAAGTGAACAAATCATCAAAATGTACAAAGTAAGTAAAGTGATTATTATTTTTAATTGATTTCGGTTCTTTCATACCTAATAATTGAAATTTAATATAATTTATATATAATAAAATAAAAAATCTGTTTACGTTAATTAGAAGTTTTTCGATAAAAAAAATTTCATTTTAAAACTTATTTAAGATAATTTTTTATTTCGTTTAATTTTTAATATATATAAAAATGTAACTTAAAATTCAGACAAAAATTTTTATGTATTATTTATTGATTGCTTAATTTTTTTAGTTCTTGGTACTTTTCTCCGTTTTGGCTGCTGCCAATGCCGGACTCGTCGGCTGGCATCAACCAATCCTGACGAAAGAACTTCCACTTATCAAAAGTAAATATAATTTTTATTTATTTATTATTACGATCGTAACAGAAGTGATGAGACAGTAATTAGCAGTGCAAATATTATATTAATTCTGACATCAGATCTTACACCTATCTGAAGTAATCACAATCGTAAATTAGATACCAATTAAAATTTTACGACCAAAACTTTCATTTTTTAATTTGCAATGTTTTATGTTCAAATTATATGTATTTGTCCTCTGAAGAATATTTAGTATTTTAATAATTATCATTATGTTTTAAAAAATTAATTTAAATTATCTTAATTTAAATTTGCTTATCTTTCTTATAATGATAATTCTTTTCAATTTATTGTGTTTGCATTTTGAAATAAAATAGGAAAGAAACTTTATTTGAAGTAGTAATAAATAATTTGAAATAAAAATAAGTTCATTTAAATCCTGTAACTTTGAGGAAAAACCAGTTAAGCACCAACTTTTTATTTTCGAGATATTTGCAAATGAAGTTTAAAATATGATTTTTATTATTGTGTAATGTAATCATGAAATTTGTTAAAATATTGTTTCTGGCACATCAAAATATATAAAAATTAATTTAATAATTGACATAAAATGAACTTATTTAACCGGTAAAAAATGGTGCTTAACTGGTTTTAATTTTCTTACATTACTTGAAATGTTCTCAAAAATACGTTTTTGATCTAATACAATGAAATATTTTCATATAAAGTATTTCCTAAAAATATCTCAATAAAAATTTGTTTAGCAGTTAAATTCTTCTTCCTCAAAGTCACAGAAATGAAACTCATTTACAAAAATTTATAGTCTTGATATATTATTTTAAATAGTAATAAATTCTTTTAAATAAAAATATCTCCTTTTAAATGAAACTGAATCAGAAAATTAATTCTAGTCTTGCAATATATTTTTATGTATAATAAATAACATTGACGCCCACGAACTCTTTATTACATCAGAATTCATAAAGTTCTTATAATAGTTTTGAATATATCAATAATTTGACAGAAAATGTTATTTCACAAGCATAACTTGTGTTTTTGATTTTTTTATATTATTATTATATTAATAATGATAATAATTTTTTACAGCTCCTCATATTGCTCCAATTGTCACCAAAACCATTGTGACACCAGCAGTTTTGCCACTTGTCAAGAAAACTGCCCCAATTGTTGAATTGCAAACTCCTGTTGTCTCCAAAGGAATTGAAATTATCAATACCCCAATCGTCACTAAGAATCTTGGAGAACCATGGCTCGGCAAAGGGCTTGATATCATCAATCCTGTTGGACTCGATATTGGATTAAAAGGATGGTAAATTCCGGAGTTGCTGACTCGAACGTCAGATTGAAACTGGCAATGAAAAACATCCCCAAGATGTTCTCCTAATTGGAAAATTTGAAATTATACCAATTCTTTTTGGAAATGGCTTTTCGATAATTTTACCGCATATAAGAAAGTGCTGATAAAACCTTGGTTAAAAAAGTCATAATTTAAAATGTGGTTGTGATACTATAAATAAATTATTTAATATTTAGGTTTCTATTTATAGATAATTGTATATTTATTTGCACGTTTGAGCTGAATTGTTAACTGAAAATTGTCGGTGACTTTGCTCTTATATGATGTACCAAATTCTAGTGTTTCGAATAAAAAATTATTTATCAATTTAAAGACGTAAGTTTTCTTGGCTTTTTTACTCTGATTACTTCAAGAACTAGTTGTTTTATTTTTACAAATTTTGTTTTCACTTTTAAAATACATTTTAGTGCTTTATAATAAACGTATGTTTAAAAAAAACTTTGTTTAAAAATAAATGTTAACTTAAAAAATAAAGACAATTATTTTAACTAAGTCTTTTGCGCTTGACTGATTCAATTGAAAAATTAATCATAAGTCTGGTAAAAGTACTTCACATTAATTATAGCTGCCAATCCCCTCTAATTTACATTTAGTCATACCAAGCCAGTAAAAACTGGTTTAGATATATAAATATATTATTAAAGGAACAAAAAACTATACAACCCCAAAAGCAGATGTCAAATAACTCAGAGACAAACAGTTTACTTAAATACTTTGTTTATTCTAAAATATTAAATAATTTTCAGGTAGTAGATTTCACATGTACAAGACGTATCCTTGCTGGTCAGGATATCACAGAACTGGTGTCATTTAGTAAGAGTAAGATATGCCAATGGGACTGCTGTAGGTCATGTGGGAGACCGCGACGGCTGGAGAATAAGCGACTCCAAGGAGACTGGGTCCGTGGGCGACTGCAGCGGGGGCAGCATAGCTGAGTGGCGCTGGAGCAGCATAGCTAAGAGGTGCTGGAGCGGCGTGGACGAGTTGTGCTGGGGCAGCGTAGGCCAGGGGTGAAGCGTGGGCGTAAATTCCGGGGTTGCTCACTCGCACGTCGGATTTACTGCTACTTGAGAACGGGGTGGAAATGGTCTTTGACTGGGTCGCAATTTGCGCGAAGTTTCCTGGACTGCGGAGAATTTGGTCGGAGGTTGCTGTCAGAGCTGGTGATGCATATTGGTATTGGGCTGGGATCAAACCAGCTTGGCACACGGCCAAGGCGCAGGCGAGGATTGCAAGCTAAACAACAACAAAAATTAAACAACCTAATAAAAATCTATAAAATTAGTAAAAATAAAAAAGTTAAAAAATAAACGAGAAAAAAAATTGAAGACAAATTTAGACATGAAAACTTGTTGAGGTTTAATTAATTTTTTTATTAAACTTTTAAATTAGGAAATAAGAAAAAAGTTAATTGTTGACTAACCTTACAGAACATGGTGTTTAATGGTGTACAAACTCTGTTAGTTTAATACTATGTCGACTTATGTAGATCGTATTCTTTTATACTCTGTTGAGGAGCGAATTTTTGTAAAAGGTGGGGTAGTCTGGGAACCTCGAACAGGTATCAGATCACCATTGCAGAGCATCGATCAAGTACTTTCCCTGCAGCTTGTATACCTTCGCAACATGTTCCCTTCGATTTTGACAATAATTCTTCCCAGCCTTGAACTAAATAAAGTTGTCTTTCTGGAAAGACAACGAACGCCAGAAAACGTGTGAACACCTTGCTCACCTTAAGGGACTTTACGATTTTATGCCTACAATCATTTATTTCCAAATGCAATCAGAGAAAAGAGATCTTATTAAATTTTCAATCTATCAAGTGGTTTGGGTCTAATAAAAATTGTTATGAAAAATTGCTGAGTTCTATATCTTAAGAATACAGTATATTAGATTTAAATCTTTGAAATTTTGTTATAAAAGCTTGGGTTCTCAAATCACTAAATAAATTTTAACTTCTAAGATGTATTTTTTTGTTTTTTAAATAAATATTTATTTAAAGAAAACTAAGGATTAATTTTTTATCTAATTTATGTAAACTAAATCGAGAAACTAAAAAAAATTTTTTTGCGAGACTGCAAAGACGCGCGTGACTTAATTATACTCTTTTTTCTTAGCATTATCTTGTGTTTACTTTCATTTCCAAAACTGGGACACGCGAGGACCACGCCTTTGATCTGCACTGAGCAATACAATATTATACAATATTAGCAAGCAACTCTGTAATAATATCATTTTTCGTTTCTCTTCACTTTGCGTGCTTTACGTAGTTTTGTCATAATTTATTATGATTTTCATTTGTGCAAAATATTTTATAATCAATATTTTTCAATACCATATTTTTCAACGGGCAAATTTATCAAAATCTTTTTTTTCCAACAAATATATTTTACAAAAATCTTTCAACTAAAAATTATAAAAGTCAAATTTTACTAAATAATTAAAACTTAATGCAGCTACCCACGGCTTTTAAGTATGTTTTAAAATCATCATTTATTATTATAGCTCTTGTTTCAAAATTTGGATGCCTGCATCTTCAATACGTGCGATCATTAGTCTCTGTAGTTTGTAATGATAGTAGTTCAAGTATCCATTAAAACTTAAAAATGGATGTATATTTCCGTCTACGTAAATGAGTTGCGCAGCTATTTCGATACTAATTTTGATTTAATTTATCTATTTAATAAATTATTTTATGACAGATACTTTTAATTCAGACAGCTATCGAGCACAAATGAAATAACAATAAAATTATTGGTTTATGTCCATTCTATTTTATAAAGATCATAAAATCGGTGACATCTGTTGTTGCAAATGCTAAATTCTAAGTTTTGGATAATTTAATCGAGAAGAATAACTTATCAATATTCGTTTAAATAAAATCATTTATTGGAAAAAAATCTATTGGAAAATATGTCTCCCTATCATGATTTTCGTTACTATATCTGTTACGAAGTACATTGTGTTTCGTAATTGATATTGTTGACGGAAACGACGATAATGAGGATACTAGAACAATGCAATCAAACAATTGCACGCTATTATACTAATCAAGGAAAAAAAGTTGTACAGATACATAAAGCATTACGGCATAAAGTGATCAATTAATTTACATTTATGAATACAAATGATCATGAGAGATACATTTTTCATTCAAATTTTTGAATCACATATGTTAGTTAAAAACGTTTTTTTCATCCCAGTCTGTTGATGTGAATGAATAAAAATCAATTTAAAGATGTTCAGTTTAAGGATTAAAATTAAAGATTTAAGAATTTAAATGTTTTTAATTTGATGATTTAAGTTTAGTGATTTGAAATTAAGGATTAAAATTTAAGAATCTAAGCTGTTAAAATTTAGACTTTTCATTTAATAATTTTAGTTTGAAATACAGCAAATTAACCATGGTTTTGAATGGTAGAATAATAAGGGCGGTTGTAATTCCATCCACGATATCCTCCGTAGTTGTAAGGATAAGATTGCATGTTGTAGCCGTAGTTATAATAGCCGGGGTTATTATAATATCCAGGATTATTATAATAACCGGGATTGTTGTAGTATCCTTGGTTCCAGCGATAGCCGTGAGGCGATGCCAGGGCTGAAACTGCAAATTTTCCAAAATTACATACACCAGTCGGATAATGAATTTTAAATGCGAAAAAGAGGAGTACTGACCGAACTTTTGCGACACATCATAATTCAGAGAGCCTGTCTGCGGTGGTGCGTAAACATAACCGGAATTGTTCAGGGAACTCTCGGCGACCTGCTCCGAATAAGCATGACCGCTGAGCGCCAACAAGAAACTAATTAATATGATATTCTGTGAATAAGATTTTCAATTTGATTAATTAGATATATTCTCTTAATGAGTATCTTCTTTAATAATAAAATGATTAAAACTGAATACTTTGTATAAAGAATCTTGCGTCTTTTAACCAGATTATACAATTTTTTTTCTTAATTTGTTACTTAATAAACTAATGTTGTTGATTTATTCTCAGTTTTATTTGATTACACGAATTTCCAAAACAGAAATTTAACATTTTATTTTATTAATATTATATTATTTAATTTAAACTAATTTAAATTTAAAAGCACAACATTTTGATTAAAACTTTTCAATTAAAAATTAGGACATTTTTGTTATTGAGTTAAATTTGTATTCTTTTATTTTAACTACTTCATTTCAGTGTAAATGTCATTATCAATTAACAAGTTAACCTTTTTTTGTCTACATTTTTTTCAACAAAAAGTTGTTAATCATAAAATTAAGCACTCATCACTTATCACATTAATAATTAAAATAATTAAACTGTCACAGAAGCACTACTTCTTTTACCTTAAACATCATTGGGCACGATTACACGAGACAACCAAGGGGATGTGAATAGATCAATGTTAAGCGTTTCCTCGAGTATTTATAGTGCAAATGTGTTCGAGGAGGTGCAAACAACAAACTTGAGATAGACAAGATAAGGGGCGTGGTATATTCTTAGCTATTCATTTTCTTGTCGACTTTTAATGAATCACAACTCAAATTGAATATACTCGTCCTATTTTAGCACAAAAAAGAAGGAATTGTTCATCATAACACCCATGCCGAGTGCGTAACTCGTTGCAAACATCTTTATGTTCATTTTCAATTCAACATAATTGTTTCTGAACAAAAAGCACAAAACAATCGAGCGTGTGACAACAGTTATGGTAAAATCACTTCTTTTAAACACTGATTATATTATTTAATGTGACGTAAAAGTCAACCATAAACTCTGATTGTAATTTTTATTTTCGGTGACCTAAATTATTTAAAAAAAAAATTAATTGTATAATTTTCTTCTACATTTATTTGCAATCTATTTAAAGTTTTAATAATGAAAATTGTTTTATCACGTAATACAACAATAAAACTTGTTTTTGCTGTTTTCATTCAGAGCAAATGAATGACAAACTTTTATTGAGTTCCACGTGCTAATAAAAATAATGAGACGCAGACAAGAAATGAATCATTTGTGAGAATAAGCAAATTGTAAGGTCAGAGATGACCAACGATATTCTTCAGAGGTTTCTCTTCATTGTATGTGGAACCTGCCCTACCGCAACACAGCTCTGCAAAAGTATACGATAATCGAGGGCCATTTTACAATAAGCACGACCGCTAACCATCTTGCATTTATTTCTCCATTCAGTCGTCTCTTTTTTTTTTGCTAATGTTCGACCATGGCCGCAAATCTCAAACGAGTACCTACGAAATGTAAATTTGTGATACTGTTTTGCGTGACCTTGGTGCAACTACATAATGCACCTTGTAGGGCTGGGTTAAAAGCTAGTTTGTAAGAAAGGAACATCCTTGTGAAGATACTTCAAAAGATTAAAAATTTCTTTTAAATAAAAAGATTCAGAACAAATTTTTTTGAAAAAAATTACATTTTTAGTTATTTACATGCAAAATTAAATATAATAAGTAATTAACTATGTGTAGTTGTAATATCTAGTTAAAATATAAGTAGTAAAGTATAAATAGTTAATTTTTAAAGTAAAATAAGTTGAAAAATAACTACAAAAACTATTTTTTCGGTTACAAATCAAAACTATGACTAATTGATGCAAATAAGACATTAGAAAGCACAGCGAATATTTACGGAGATTTTCGAATATTTTCATCAGTAATGCATAACTTTGGGCGATGTATTGTGGAAAATATACATGACCTATATTTGGAAAGTGACAGTAATTACTTTCTCGGTTGACATTTATGATGATCTGTTTTCTATACTTCTTTCATTTATTATACAGTTTAAAGAGATTTTTAAATATCTAAGTCACAATAGTATTTGAAAAATATTTAATTATTATGAGCAATTTTAATTGATTGTGTTATAAATTATTTTATATAGCTGGAATTTTATATAGCTAGTAAATGATGTTGTGATTTTTCAACAAAATAAAAAATAGTGTTATTTTACAGTATTTTTTTATTATTAAAATTATATCGTTTCTTACAAAATTTGTATAATTTATCTAAAATAAATATTTTTACATTATGCGATTATTGAATTAAAAATGATTTCTATAATACTAAATTGTTGTAATATCCGTTGAAATGTAGATTTTTTTATCATTGAAAAGCAAATAGAAACTTGGAAAAAAAACCCACATGACTGAAACTGTATGGCAAATAATCTTTAAGTGCTCAATTAATGTTTAACGTATGACATCACGTGGTTAAATAATATTTTCACTCCAATTTTATCTTAATTATTTAACTTAATTTCAACTATCACATTACATTTACCTATTGATTAACTTATCAATACATTTGTTAAGATATGACTGTTACTACATTGAACATATTAAAGATGTGCATTTATGCATGAACCTGCGATTATACTTAATCATTTGATTAATGTTTTTTTACGAGTTAAATCTAAATTTGTAGAATGCAAACAAAAATTGAAATGAATATGAAATCTCATAGTTAATATAAAAAAGTATATCTTAATAAAACAAATTCCAATCAATTTTTAGAACAAATTTAACTAAAAAAAATTTATATAACAATTAAATACAATACTTCAGCTCTATATAATACAATTAGAGCATTTTGACACAAGCTACTATATATTCACAATTTTATAATAAAAAAATATATTAATTAGATAAAATTAGACTAATATTTACAAAATTATAAATATTGTATATTCAAACAGACAACATTTGCATGAGTCTGTTAGAACATAAATTAATATAATATATTACATAAGTCACTGAAAAATCACCTTAAAATATTTTATGTCTAAATTACTAATTTAATTACAATAAATACGCATTATTTCTCAAACTACATATTTACAACATACAATTTAAACAAAATTCAAAAAAATTTTGTCATAAGGTCAGAATTTATCTAACGATTAATTTCATTGTTTGAGCGACTATAGTTATTGTCACTAACATTTTCAGTTCTTTCCATAGGAATAATCGTAGGAACACATCTAGGATCACTTAAATGGCTTTCGTCCCGTGACTTTTTGTTATCACAAGTTCTCGGGGGTGAGTAGGACTGGCTTCTCCAATTTCTTCGGGCGCTATTGCTGGTCCTTTGCACTTGTCTGGACATTCTATTAGCCGTGGCACTTGATTGCATAGCCGCATCGTAAGACGGTGGACTTGGTGAAAGTAATGAAGGCGGAATTTGGTCTCCGGAAACTACACGAGTATTTCGGCCAATGTTCGGTGAAGAATAAGGCGGAGGTAGGTCTGTGATGTAGTAGGTCTGGTACCTTGGTGGCTCAGGGCACTAACAAACAAAATTTATAATTAAAAAACGTTCAATTAAACATAAGAAAATCAATTGTAGATAAAAAAGAATGATTTGTTTATCTATAATAAATTATTAACTAATCATCAACATTTTTTTTAATTTGAAGAATTAGAATCTTTCTATTTAAAGAATAATAAATTCAATTAAACCTATAAATTTGAAATGCAAACACTCAACAGCATTATACGGAATTCACTTTATATGACTCAATGATGGAAACTGGTACAATTTATTATTCATGAAAAATAATCTAAGTGCAAGGCTAAGCAATGCAAATAATCCTGTTGGATGAGAGATAGAGAAAACGAAAAGTTTGCTTTAACTTTGCAATATATCTCTTTTGGATTCTCTTTTTCTTTATCTTTTTTGCCTTTTATGAAATTTATGAACCATTGTTACGCTGACATAATATGTAACTTTGTGTAATGCACATGTGGCCGGTCTTAAAAAAAGTGTCTTACGTAATCCCGATCAACTTGTCCGGTAACAGTTTCGATGTTTCTCTGTCGCTGCCTTCTGCACTGCTCTCGACCAAAGTAATCGGCGTGCGGTCTCCTTGTGTTGCACGCGGCGTATCCACAGGCGATCAGAAATATTAAGGTCAGAATTGCCAGCGCGATCCACAAGTAACTCCAACGAAGCAGTATCGAGGCTATCATAGCCGCACAAACCCAGGCCACAAGCAGGGTGGCTAAAGACCGGGCCGAACATGCTGCATCCTTTAAAATTAGTTTTCATTAAATATGGTGACTTTCAATGGTAAAATTAATTTTATGACTGCTTGATTTCTTTCAAAAGTAAGTTTTAAATAAGTAGAAAAATTGTCATAACATTTAATTATGTATGAAGCTACTTAAATTTTCAAATAATAAAAAGGAAGTGCTTTTTATCTAGTAAAATTTTGTAAGTAAATTTTTAAAATTTAAGTCAATTTTTCAAGCAATAAAATATTAAGTATAATGTAAAATATATTTATGAAAATGAATTTGGAAAATTTTTGACTGTCAGAAATGAATGATATTAGTTGTCATCGTAATATGAAAATACAAATTTATTAATCAACTTTTACCAAACGATTCCAAAAATGTCCAAGGTACACGGAACATCGCAGAGATGTGTTACAGTCCATTGTTTTATAAACTTGTAATTCTTTTCAACTGAATATAAAGGTGTATAGTTAGTAATTAAATTAATTCCAAGCAACGAGTTTGAACAGCGTTTACGTATGTCAAGTCAATTATAAGTTGGTAAAGTGTAAGACGTAATGAGAACACTTCATCGGGATTAGAAAAAAAAGTGTGCGTAAGAATTAAAAGCTTTCTGTAATACGAAAAAAGCGAATGACTCGGGAGACTAAATCAACACTTTTTTTGAGATTGTTAATTGTAATGCGAAAGAAATTAATGACTCATACAGTGAAACAATTTGACTGTGAAAAAAAATATTTCTATTTTAAAATATATTTGACTCTCTAATGCCGGCGACTGGATCCATAGAAGAGAAAATTTGAAACTTCAAAATGGCTCTTATATCATCACCAATAAGCAGAAAAACTAATTTTTAAACATCGGAAATACATGCGGAGGGAGATGGGGAGGATGGAGTATTTATATAATATAAAAGCAACTCTATTAAAGAACCCTATTAAATAGCATTTATTCCAAATTTATGTAAACACATTTTACATAAAGTTTGCATAAATAATTTTGAATCAATAAATGATCATTTTTTTCACTTAATACAATATTAAGTAAATACAAACTATTTATTCCTAGAAAGACGGGAGAAAAAAGGCTATTTTTAAAGTTAATTTTAAATTTAATAATCATTAAAAAAATAGAATAAGATTTATTGATGATAGAAATTTGAAGTTTCAACAACAACAAATAACATTTTATTTGCAATAGAACATTACACTATTTATTCAAAGTAGTCCTACCGTGGTAAGCTTTATTAGATAGACTAAAATTATTTAGAAATTCTTAATTTTTGAGTTTTTTTAATGTACATATTTTTTTATAAAGGTCAACGATCATTTTAGTTATTTAGGTTTGAAAATATATGAAATTTATAAAAAAAACATCGAGTTATATATAAAAACGGATTGACAGATAACCCTTTTTTCGGGGTTTGTAAAATAAAAGTATCATATTGTATTTTCAAGTATCACTATTGAATTGAATTATTTATTTGACAATTAAAATAGATAATCTCTATGTAAAAATACAAATATTTGATTAAAATTTGAAAATAATGTGTTACATTTGAAATTTGACATATTGAACAAATTATCGATGCATCAAAAAACTTGTCAAATACACACTAATTAGATAGAATTAGAAAATTAAAAATTGTAATAAAATGTTTAAATTATGTTGGTACTATTTATGAAACCCAATCAAATGGTTATTTGTATAAGAGTTCAATGAAACTTGCATTTGATCTGTAGTAATATTTTTTTTGAGGTAATAATGGAGCAGGCTTAAGAAAAGCCTGGTTGATTTACAATACAGCTAAAAAACATTGATATTAAATTGATTGACTCGAATGAATAAAAGACAGTAAATTGTTTTAGTATACAATAATCTTTATTATTGTTAAATAATGACTTGCTTGATTTAATAATTTTGTATCTTTTAAAGCCGAATATTGGAACATCAATTGTGTTTGATGGATTAAAAAATCAAATGGGGAATCAAATATTAATCAGTTTTCTGTTATAAGTATTTATTTGACATCGAAAAAAAATTTCCCTAAAAATGAAAGTCTCTCGAAGAGTGCTTTATATATTACTTAATTTTCAAAGTCGTTGATGTTGCAATATTGTAAAATTCGGCGTTATCCTACTTAAACAATTCGATCTGGATTCCGGCCGAAATTTGGCACCGGATTCCGGCTCGAATTCTTGGACAAATTTATTTTTTCTTTGCAAAAATCAGGAAAAGTTTTTTTTCGTTACACGTGGGGCAGAAGTGGCTTATTCCTCCACCGTTTACGGTGGGTGAAGGGAAAAGTAAAATTTCACGCAAAAATGTCAACTTTTTTGACCGAAAAACGGTAGTAGAAGAAGCCACTTATTCCGCCCTTGTAAGAAAAAATATCGTACTTAACTTGTGAAAGAAGTTGGCGGTCATGCGCGAGTGTGTAGTCCAACTCGCTTCGCTCGTTTGGTCATTTCACTCTCGTGGGAAATCACCAACTTCTCCCACTAGTTAAGTAATATACTATTTCTTCTTTTTTTTGCAAGTACTGAAATAAA
>JABFPM010002319.1:2764-17042 GCA_022817325.1 Idris sp. 1 HC-2018 | reverse complement strand
CGTTAAATATGATTATAAATTCTTTAATTTGTCAGTTCTTTATTTATGGTAAAATTACCTATAATAATTAAATAAATTGGAAGGGTTTTAAAATAGAGGTTTTATGCTTTCAAATGAGCTAAGTTTGAAACATTTTCCATTATTTCTAAAGAATTTATGTCTGTTTCAAATTTTCCAATTTTTTCAAAAATTTTTGGTGTATCCACACTTTTGAGCGGTACTGTATGTTCAATTTTTTTTTTTTCAATTTGTAATTATACAAATTATTATTTGCATTTATAAATGCTTTAATTGTAATTTTTTGTCAATGCATTTTATTTTTATTTCACGATTACTGTGTATATTTTCTGTTTAAATTCTTTGTTAGCATTTTCTGATATAATTATTAACATAATTAAAATATTATCATACAGACAAAAATCCTGCTAAAAAAGACAAAGAAATTAAGTTGGCAAATAAATTAAAGTACACAAGAAAAAAAACAAATTATTTATTCGACATCATATAATGCGAACAATAAAATCACAATATAAAAACTTATTTATAATAAATTTAACACATTCGGTTCTGGTTGTTACAAATTATGTTTATTAGTGATTTCTAAAATTGTATGTGGAGTAAATTCAAAAATTTCCAGAAATTAAACCATAGCATTTATGACATTTAATGAAATTATTTAAATAATTCATTTAAAGGAAGCTAACAATTGATTTAACTTCTCATTGTTGTAATGTCCGGGGTTGCGTGGTAGACCGCCGGCGGATAATTCGGTGGTGAAAAATCACGAAACTCAAAAATAATGTTAATTCGTTATTTACTCAAAAAGATATTCAAAGTTCGATTGACAATCCGACTGAACAATTTCCGTGAATTTATTAAACGTGACTTTACAATTTCTGGTTTGGTCACGGGCAGAGGTTCTCCGTATAATTTTTAATTATAATTAAGTCGCGACGTTCAATGATTTGTGTCGAATGTGGTTCGAATGTCTAAATCGAATATATACTCAAATCAAATGTTACAATGAAGCCCAACTCGTAACACATAAAATTTGTACTAAGTATTTAATTATAAAATTATCGAAGTGCATGGTCGCAACGTATCCGACGTAATAACGACTTCTGTTCAGTTATGAATGTGTAATGACTTATGACGAATGTATAAGGTGTAATGTCGAATGTCCCCCGGCTTAATTTGGCGGGGATACTTTAATCTAAAATGACGTCACAACAATCCAAAGGGCTGTCCAGTGGGAGACGTTTTCTTCCCAGCTGAATCAGCACCTTGGCGACGCCATCTTAAAATTAAAATTGCGAAGTTGCGTCTCGTGCGCTTATCGCAAAAGAACGGTCTTTTCTAGCGGATCCAACTCCGGGTGTCAAGATCCCACGGAATTTCGACACCAGGAATCTGGGACCACGCACCAGAAACCGCTCGGTGCATGTGCACTTAATTCTTATCACAAAGTAAATTAAATCCAACATCCGGTTGGTTATTTGAAGAACAGAATATAATTAATTTATAAAATTATAAAATTATTTAATAACAATATATAATGGCCAGTTAGGCCGAGCATTACATTGTTATAATTTAAGCAAAATTTATTTAATAAATAATATAATATAACAAAGAGAAGTTAGATAAGTAGCTTTAACAATTCAAGCATTTTCTAATGAGATTTTATTTTTATCAAATGAAAATATTTATTTTAATTTCAAATGTTGTCAATAATGCATATTTTAACCTTTCATACAAATTCATTTTAAATATTTATTGGGATATATTAAAAATAATCATATTTTTATATAATTAATTAAGATGAGTATTAAAGTTTCCCACTATTTGATTTAATTGAATTTGTTATTAAAATTAAATATGAACCATTAAACATTTTTTAAAATTGTTGAAAATCCTCCTACAGCGTTAAATGTGAAGTATAACAATTTTACGAACTGTTGAATTTTAAAATGGCATTATCTTATAGACTGCGTTGCGATGAATCTGTTTTTAAAGATAATCAATGGTAGTGGTCTTGTCATAGAAAAAAATAATATATATTGAATCAATAGTGTATCAACCATATTTAAAAAAAAAGATGTGCATAAGTCAGAAAATGTGATAAATATATTTTGAATATAAAAATCAAGTTATTTGCATGATAAAAATAATTTTAGCCATAATACTATTTTTAAGATATTTTAGACTCGCAAGAATTGTCATCTCCTTGATTCATTTTAAAATACATATATTAAATACATATATAATAATACATATATTAAAATTTAATTTAATTTTTATTCAGTTTTTGTAAAAAAAAGTATTTTACTTCACAACAGATGTGTTAATTTTATTTAACATTTGCGAGCAAATATGTACAGAAACAACAATACGAAAAGTATTCCTCAACGAATTAAGTTTTAATTATTAATATGTAATATAATTTCATAATAAATACAAAAAACACCTATCAAATGAAAACAAAAAAATATTTTTGGAATTCAACTAAGAAAAAGAATTTTAGTTATATATTTAGTAAAAATTTCATAATGCAAAACAAAAAATTAATTTCAAATTTAATGAATACTTTGTAAATAATTAAATTAAAATAAGTAATTATGACGATTAGGCGATTTTTCAGTTAACAACATTATTGCATAAATGTTTGACACTTCGAAAGTAAATGAAACTCTTTTCTATTTTTGAAAAAAGTGAATCAGATATTATATGAAAAACTTGTATTTCTATACTGTACGCGTCATTTTTGTAAAGTCATCGATATGAATAGAGTTAGTTTTCGCGACTTCAAAAAATGTATGTACAATGAATCCAAAATTGCATTTTAATTTTCCAATTAAAAGTTGTATGTAGAATTTTACGAGTTGTAACATATTCGGAAATCATGTAATGTAGATAAAAAAAATATATTGTTAATAAACATCATACAAAAATTGTTTGAGTATAATTCTACTTACATACTAAGTTCCGAGTTTATTATTCGATTAATAACAATTTAAAAAAATATTGCTTCTTATATATAAAAATATATTGAGCTGTGTATGTTTTATTTATAAACAATTTTTATTAGTCATACTAATATATAATTATAAAATAAATTACGTCATTCAATATTTTAATATTTAAAAGAATTTAGTTCATTAATCGGATAATAAATGAATATGATTATTTTACACACACTTTTCAACTTATTAAAAAAGTTTAATCTCCATCAATGGAATGAAGTTTTAAATTCACAAAAATGTACTTCACAAAAATGTGGAATTTGTGCCGATCAGTGTCAAGTATACAGACTTTTGTATTTGTACATTTACAGTTTTCCACGATTGTGTTCTTTTTTAAAATAATATTACAGTTTGTTTTCAATGGAATCATTATCTGAAAAGAGTAAGTAAATCTTACTTAAAGTTTATCATACTTCATAAAATAAATAAACATGAATTCTCAATACTAATATAATTAATACAAGAAAAAAACTCACTTTTTTCATTTTCTGTTTTCTCTATCTCTTTTTCTGAAATTAAAATTCAAATTATTAAAACAATTAAATATTTAAATGTTAATTACAATTAAATTTCAACCAACCGTTTTTCGTGTTATTTCCTCGATATCTATTTAGTTGTTGATAAACTTGTTTCATACGTTCAATATTTATTCTTGAACTTTTATTGTGATTAACCATTGGCATAGAATATTCTCGCCCAATGGTACATTTCGCTGCACGTTGAACGTTTAGTGGGGCTGTCCAAGGCTCGTGAATGTATTTTGTGGGAAAATTTTTTAAAACTGGTAAATAGCGTCTAGAAAGATTTTTTTTGTTCAGAAAATATATACTAAATTTAAAATAATTTTTGTTACTTTGTTGAAATTGAACAAAATTACCTAATATAATCTCCATTTGGATCTGCCTTTCGTCCAAATCGCACTGGACAGTAGCAGTGAAAAAATTGCTGAAAAAAAGAACTGCACGAAAGCCACATCCACATACCAGCATTTATAGACCAGTCTGCATCTAATAATAATTCATCAAATACCTATAAAAAGAATGTTCAAATTATAATTTCTTCCTTTCTTTATTTTATTATAACAAAATTAAACGTACTTTCATTCCCTCTTCCCAAGAAATCCACAGATCTCCACGAGTTAAAAAACAAGCTACTGCATGCCTCGCCAAATGATGAATCCAGCCTTCTTCCTTGAGCTGGGTCATTATTGCATCTATCCAAGGGAATCCTGTTTGTCCCTATTAAATATAAAAAATAATACATAAATTCTTTCAACATTATATAATTATAAAATAATGAATCAATTATTGTATTAAGTTTAAATTTAAAATTCATGTACATTAGCCCATTTGGCCAAAGCTTCGTTATTTTTGTCCCACGGTATTTGTACACAAATCGGGTTTCCCTGCATGCGATCGAAGTTTGGATTTTTTGTAGCTGCACAATAGAAAAATTCTCGCCACAACAGTTGTCCATGCAAGGAAAGTGGAGGCACAGTTTTCTTAATCTAAAATGTTGATAAAATTACAGAAAGCCATAAAATATTTCAAACAAAATAATGAAAATAACGCATACTTTTTTATATAAATCCGTGAGTTGATAATAAAAAAGCCTTGTACTCAGACAGCCGAAGCGAAGATAAGGAGACAATCCAGTTTGGCTGGGAAGAAGTGACTGAGGTGTCATTTTGGGTCTACCAAAACTTGCCACCCACGCTTTTCTTTCGAGATGACGTTCCAGACGTGCCATAGCTTCACTTTCCCCGCCTACCCAAACTGGCAGCAGCAGTCCTTCGATATCAAAACCTAAAATCAAAACTCAAATTGGTAACCATTATATTAAAAAAAAACAAACAAAAAAGAAACAAATTTTCTAACCGAGTTCTTCAAGAGTTGGCACCCCATAAACGTCATCATGGTCCTCCTTAATGGGAGTGTAAGCATTTCCTATACAAGCTGCGGTGATGGTTGACACTGGTTGATCCGGCGGGTCCATCCGAGCAACGATATTTTGGAATTGGTGGTAAGTAAGAGGTGGTTTACCTCCATTTCTTTCTATTATTCTAAAATCCAATATAAATAAGAGTACATTATTGATCCTACAATTTGATTTCAGAAAGTAAGTTTAAATCCTTAAACTTACTCGTCTAACTTGTAAAGAGTGTGTGATACCCTTTGCACTACAGAAATGCCTAATTCTTTACAGAGTGCAGAAATATTGTGATCCCTCACACGACCAAATGGTTCTGGGTCTTCCTCGAAAGTGAGATTTGTTGTGCCCCATTCTTTGAACAGTTTTGGAAGAGCATCTGCAGGTTGACCCCGAATCACAAATAGTCTGGAATTTAATTTTCTTAGGGAACAGTCAAGGTCTTCCAAACATTGCAGCAAAAACCTGGCAAGTAAATTAATTAATTTACATTCATTAATTACAATGTTTATATTTAATGTTGTATATATATGTATTAAATGATGTCATTTTGTTTTAGAATTTTACCTCCACTTGTTGATGCTGACATTGGTACTGCCAGCAAACCAGGGATCCAAAACAAAGACACACCTAAAAGTGGAGGCACCCTTTAGACCCTCTCTGAGAGAAGGATTGTCGTGCAGTCTGAGACCCTTTCGGAACCAGTGAACAGTGTGCTTCACTCCGGTTTCCTCGACTGCTACATTGCTGCAGTAATCGCTGCCTTTACTTCCTGTCATTTTTTGAATCTTTCACTCTATGCGAAAAACACAAAGAGGAAGTCGATGGGTATCACAATTTAAGTAACAAGTGTTTTTTTCGCACAACTTTTTTTCAATTTCTTTTTTTTATTTAAGTGGACCTAATAACTTTTTGGGCTTTTTTTTGTACTTCAACTGCTCGTTCTTATCGACGGTGTTGGTCATTTCAAAATTAATCTTTGTCTCCAAGAGTGAAAGACTGCAAAACATAAAACCACGGTATTGTAATATTTTGCATAATACATATTAAGTGTTTGTTATTGGTTAGAATTCTAACAAACCATTATGGGCAAGATTAATTTTGATATATTAATTTTTGTATTCTACGATAACGAATTCTTTATTTAATGTCATATGCTCTTTAAATCAAAATAAGGAAGTCAATCTAATTTCAATACAAATATCAATTCAAAATAAGGAAATAAAATATGTTTTGTCTGAAATAATCAAAGCAATATAATCAAAATTCTGAGTTAAAATTTAATGAATCTCAACAATTATAAATAATAATTAAAATAAATTTATTTTCCCTGGCAGAACAATTGCATAAATACGTTAAGTGTTCTAATCATTTTGAAATGAATCATAAGTTTACTCAAATTAGACAAAATAAAATTGGTGACGACGCGTCAAAACAACACAAATCAAAGTTTATTCTAGGTCATGAATATAAAATAATATCAATAGAAAAGAGTTGAATTTTAAAATCAAATAAGACGCTTATTTCTCAAATTTGAAGTTAATTATTATCTAATTTCACTAAATTCAAATAAAAGTGTATTATCATACATATAATTCAATTAATTTAAAAATACCAAATTTAACACATTTCATTACGTAACACTACAATCAATAATTTTCCAATTACTAAATAAAGTCACGATGCTTAAAATTTAAAATATCAATTATGTTTCAATATAATATTCAGTTCAATATATCAAATTATGAATTCCCCCTAACCTCCTAACTTCAGTTGTAATACATGTCGTATAAAATAAATGAAAAGGAATATACCCCAAATGAACGCATTTGGTGGCATACAACAGAGCTTATAATAAGCTTTACAAGGATTCTTGTAAGGAAGGTAGTTGGAAGGAAGAAAATTTGTAGGATTGAGATCATGCTTCACTCGAACTTTTCTGAATAATCTCTTTCTTGCTTTTTCTGACGGACTTATATAGACAAGTCCACTCGATCCGTTACACATTTTCTCATTCAAATTTTATTCACTCAAAGGCTTTTGTTTCTCTACAGTACTTTCCAGAATCATTTTCTCGAAACTGTAAATTATGACTACACTTCATTTTAATATTATTTATTTAAATTTCACAACAATTAAAAGTATAACAAATATAATGTTTATCATAGTTGCAGGACGCTGCATATCCAACAAAAACTGCCCACCTTGAACAAAATGATAAGTTTCAATAAATATTTCATTTTGTTAAATCACGCAAATCAATTTATAAAACGTACCTAGTATGGTGCAAAGTTGGGTTGCAACTTTGCCATGGAAAGACGAAAGTTAACGTCCCATTTTAATAGTATTCTGCCAATTGGGAGAAAACGCTTCCATTTCCTGTAGCGGAATAAGGCCTCATACGGGACAAAAATGTCATGGCCAAATGCTCTCACAACCAAGGACCCTGTAGTTCTATAAACCTCGTGGGCAGAGGGGTCAAATAATGGGGATTCAACACGCCATACCCCTGATTGACGTAAAACCATGTCTCTTTCTAGACGGTGGTTCCTATGGCGACGGACATAATCCCGCGGTTGGACACGGTATGAATTGGCATGTTGCCGACGCGGCTTCACCACATCGTTCGAACGTAAACCCGGTGAACTCTCCGGCGTATCAACATTACTCAGAGGCAAGTTAACGGAAGGTTCTGGAGTACTCATGTCAGAGCACGGCTCCACTTGCACACTTTCATGAGGAGTTTCAGCCGTTGGTGTATCCAATTGGACCGCGTCAATCTCGCGAATCAACGCAGTCATGGGACCTGGGGATAAACTTCTAGTCGCTGATAATATATCCAATGACAACTGAGCCATTGCGAATCAATTGCTGGACAAATCCAAACTGTAGCAATATTTGCAGTTTAGCATATATACCTTTCTCAAATCATAATAACATCAATTTAATTTTCAATCTCATCAAAACAAAGTAATCAACTTATTCAGAAATTAAAGGGCAAATTTGCGTAACGTTTCGCTTCAAAATTGTTTTCTGAGTTCTCAATACGACTACACGTGATACATTGTTTCTACCTTTAATTATTTCAATAATACGACCCAAAGTCCATTGACACGGCGGGTTTAAAGGATCCTTTATCAATACAATATCTCCCAATTTAAGTTCGTCGACCTTTTCCTTCCATTTCGGCCTAGATTGTAAAGTATGAAGATATTCATTTGACCACCTTCTCCAAAAATGTTCTACTATCTTTTGAACGTTTTGATATCGGTTTAATCTATTTAATGAAATATCTTTAATATCGTGCTCAGGTAAGGCAGCAAGTGGAGCACCTATTAAAAAATGACCTGGTGTTAACACCTCCAGATTATTAGGATCATCATACAATTTAGAAATAGGTCTTGAATTGAGACACGCCTCAATTCTACATAGCATAGTTAGCATTTCATGCCAAGTTGGAATGAAATTACCGATTATGCGTTTAAAATGAAATTTGAAGGATTTAACTCCAGCCTCCCATAATCCACCAAAGTGAGGACCTTTTGGCGGTATAAAATGCCAACTAATTCCTTGCACGGCAAGAGTGTTAAGTGAATCTTCGTCGCGCGTAGATTCTACAAAACAACGTCTCAGTTCTGCATTAGCACCGACGAAATTTCTCCCGTTATCACTGTAAATGATTCTTGGTTTTCCTCGTCTACTTATAAACCTATGTAATGCGGCAATAAATGACTGAGTGTCAAGTGAATTTACAAGTTCCAAATGCACGGCACGGGTAGCTAAACATATAAATATTGAAACATAAGCTTTATGAGGCACCGCGCCTCTTTTTAATCTATCATGAATAAAGAATGGACCAGCAAAATCTACACCTGTCGCAGAAAAAGGCCTAGAAGGGTTACAACGATCAGAGGGAAGTGAACTCATATATTGTATTGAGGGTTTTGCCGCAATTCTTTTGCAAGTAACGCACTGCTGTATAATTGAATGTGACAAATTTCTATCTTTCAGTATCCAAAATTCTAATCTCAAAATATTTAACGTCAACTGGACGCCAGCATGGTTATTTTTCAAATGAATATGAGTAATAATTAACTTTGCTATATGCGATGAAGATAAAATTATTGGATGTTTTTGAGTAAATGATAATGAGGAGTTTTCGAGCCGCCCCCCAACACGCATGGTACCGCGGCTGTCTAGAAAAGGGCTTAGTGATAGTAACTTTGATTTTCCATCTAAAGACTGATTTTTTCTCAATTTTTCAATCTCTCTTTTAAATAACCAATTTTGTGTATCATTAATAATAAATAATTTAGCTTGATTTATTTCGTCCGCTGCAAGAGATTTAGCCTCATGTCTTGCAACCAATTTTCTAGAAACATTAATAAAACGGAAGACGTAACCAAAAGTTATCAATAATTTTTCATAAGATGAGAATTTTATAAAGACGTCAACACAATATTTCACCAAATGAATAGCCGACGCTCTAATTTCAATATTTGTCTCAAATTCATTGTTTACGTTGATAGTTTCCGATGTTTTTAAAAAATCAGGGCCGTACCACCACAAGGGCGATTCAATTAATTCTCTAGGTGAAATACCCCGGGAATTCAAGTCAGCAGGATTTTGTTTAGATTTAACATAACCCCATTTTACATCAGGAAGTAAAGACTGAATGCGTGAGACCCGATTTGCTACGAATACATTCCAGGACGCTGGTTGTTTAGCAATCCATGCTAAAACAATTTTTGAGTCAGTAAAACAATAAATATCATCAATTTGAAATTTAAACGAGGTTTTAATATAAACAATAGTTTTTACTAATAAGTCAGCAGCAGATAACTCTAACTTTGGAATACTAATCGTTTTAATTGGAGCAACTCGTGTTTTAGCGAGCACCAAAGAAATGTCCATTGTTCCCCCTGTTTGAATCACTCTCAGATACACAACTGAGGAGTATGATAATAACGACGCGTCACTAAAACCAATTAATTGCAGTTTAGCAGAATTTTCATAAACATTATACCATCGTGAAATTTTCAATTTCCTCAAATGTTTCAGAGGTTCATAGATTTTTTGCCATTGAGCAATAAAATTATCAGAAAGTTTCTCATCCCATCCTAATTTTAACACCCACAATGATTGCATAAATTGTTTAAACTGGATGGTTACAGGAGAAATATATCCCAAGGGATCATAAATTCTAGAAATAATTGATAGCAATATTCTTTTTGTATAAAGTTCGGTTTCACACAAATCATGGGAAATGACAAAATAATCCTCATCAGGACACCATGAGATTCCCAGAATTTTTGATGACGCATCATCTTTATCAGTTAGTTCTTTAATTTTACAATTATTTTCACTTCTCCTTTTAATATTATCTTGCCATTTATCAAGATCAATTTCTGCACATTTCAAAAGATTTACAACATCTCTCTGAATGTCATACAAATTTTCAATTGAATGAGCCCCCATCAAAATGTCGTCAATATACGTATAATCATTGAGAGGCTCTTTTGCTAACGGGAAACGCTCACCGTGAAGCACGACTAATTCTCTAATTGTCCTAATACTCAAATACGGTGACGCCGTTAACCCATATGAAATTGTATTCAATTTATAATACTCATAATTTTGAGTTTCAAAATTTTTCCAGACAATATTTTGCAGTAATCTGTCTGATTCATATACCAAAATTTGTCTAAACATTTTTACCATGTCCGCGGTGGCCACAAACTGAAATGAACGCCAATTCAAAATAATTGTGGTGATTTCGTTTTGCAATTTGGGACCAATACACGAGATATCATTCAAAGATCGTCCATTTGACGTCTTTGCTGCCGCATTAAATACCACCCGCAATTTTGGTTTCTCATTCACTAATTTAAATACGGGGTGATGTGGAATAAAGACACGCTTATCCAGATCAATGTCAGTCTCATTTAATTTTGTCATATGACCAAGCTCTTTATATTCATTAATAAATTTAACATATTCTGATTTTAATAAAGAATCATTTCCAAATTTTTTACAAATTCTATTTAATGAATTTTCAGCAATTCTACGCGAATCCCCTAAGAGTTCTCGTGGATTTTCTACTTTAAATGGCAATTTAACTACAAATCTACCGGAGTTTAATTGAAATGTACTTTCAGTGAATAACGATTCACATTTTTGATCTTCCTCAGAAGTTATTTTTTCGGGAGTTATTTCCTCTAATTCCCAAAATCTTTTTAACGTTTGATTAATGTCGTGACAACAATGAACAGAAATCAACTTATCAGACTCATTTGAAATTTTTCCGGAAACAATCCACCCAAAAATTGTAGATTGAGCAAATAAGTTCTTATCTTTTGAAATAATGGTTTTTTCTTTTAATATAGACGCTATGTTATCGCTACCAATCAAAACATCTATTCTAGGATTGTTTTGATGCATATATGCCAAATCACATTTGGCGATTTCCGGAAATAAATTGATATCAAAATTTTGTGGAGAATAATTGGTAATTTTATTTAAAATAAATGCATTAATGTCCGAAAATAATTTGCGACTTTTAAACGACATTAATCTAACACGAGTTGAATGTTTTATATTTTGTTTTTGAGAGTCACCAACACCTTCTATTTGTAAGTCAACTCGAGATCTTTCCAGCCTCAAAATCGACGCGACCTTTTCCGAAATGAATGACGCTTCAGAACAGGGATCTATCAATGCTACCGCGTCAATACAACTACCGTTTCTCGATTTCAGCTTAATCGACGCGATAGCCAATAAGCATCGATTATTTGTAACCGATCCCAAATTTGAACTAACTGTGGCGATCGGCGAATTTTGTTTATCGATTTCAATTGCATTTGATGTTCGTCGCGATGAATTTCGGCTATTTGCTGGTCTAGTAACAGCGTTTGTTTGTTTATCCCGATGCAATAAAAAGGAATGACGCTCCCTGCATATCTTGCACTGATATTTAGATTTACAATCTTTTATCATGTGCCCTGGTCGCAGACATAAATGGCATAATTTATTTGAATTAACAAATCTCAATCTATCACCAACAAATAATTTTTCAAATTCTAAACAAGTATAAATTAAATGGTTATTAAACCCACAATAAAAACAACATTTATCAGAGGTCATTGTATTATGTGATCTTATTTTGTCAAATTTAATATCTGTTTTGTTTTTGTAGTCAATTTTCCGGTCGGATTTTAATTCGGTCATTGTACTCACAATATTAATTTTCTGTTGTATAAATTCTTCAAATTGATTTAAATCAGGACAATCTGATTTTTTACTAGCAAATTTCTCCCATTCGGAGTACAAATGTTTATCTAATTTTCTAGTAATGTAATAAATAATAAAAGGGCTATTCATATCCACCGATAGATTTAACAAAGCATCAAACACGGATCTAATTGTATTTCTAACATACTTTAAAGACTTTAAATTGTCATGGACAATGACGTTAATATCAATAATTTTTTGAAAATGATCATTTTTCAAAATTCTCTCATTAGAAAAATTACGTTGAAGTTCATTCCATGCAGACTCATAATTTTCTTCGGTCACGGCCAAAGATTTAATAATAAAACTGGCATCACCAGTCAAACACGATTTCAAATAATAAAATTTTTGAATTTTTGGTATGGCGGTATTATTATGAATTAATGATTCAAAAATATCTTTAAATTGAATCCAATCCAGTAGGTTTCCGTTAAACGTTGGTAGCTGTAATTTAGGTAATTTTACCGCGGAGTTTTCTTCCGATTTAAATCTAACATTATTGTCAGTAACCTGACTGGCATCTAGTAATAGAGAAATATGTTGCGTGATCGCCTCTTCAGTTATGTCTACCAAATTAAAAATTTCCTGAAATTGATTTTTCGTGAAATAATCAAGTTGCTTTTCTTGTTCAGATGCTAAATTATCTACTTGGCAATGTAATTGTTTGATTCTAGAATATTTTTGTCTCAGTATGGTCAATTTATCATTCAAATATGAAATTGAATTTAATTCCGCAGCCTTTTTTGTCACATGAGCTGAGATACTCTTCAGTTCAGCCCAGAGTATGTGTATTTCAGTAATAGATACTAATGTGTTTTGTTCTGCCATGATTAATATACAATAAAATAATACAAAATAATATCAAATTCAATCAGATCCCAGCTCCTCCACCATTTTTGTTTGTTATTGGTTAGAATTCTAACAAACCATTATGGGCAAGATTAATTTTGATATATTAATTTTTGTATTCTACGATAACGAATTCTTTATTTTAATGTCATATGCTCTTTAAATCAAAATAAGGAAGTCAATCTAATTTCAATACAAATATCAATTCAAAATAAGGAAATAAAATATGTTTTGTCTGAAATAATCAAAGCAATATAATCAAAATTCTGAGTTAAAATTTAATGAATCTCAACAATTATAAATAATAATTAAAATAAATTTATTTTCCCTGGCAGAACAATTGCATAAATACGTTAAGTGTTCTAATCATTTTGAAATGAATCATAAGTTTACTCAAATTAGACAAAATAAAATTGGTGACGACGCGTCAAAACAACACAAATCAAAGTTTATTCTAGGTCATGAATATAAAATAATATCAATAGAAAAGAGTTGAATTTTAAAATCAAATAAGACGCTTATTTCTCAAATTTGAAGTTAATTATTATCTAATTTCACTAAATTCAAATAAAAGTGTATTATCATACATATAATTCAATTAATTTAAAAATACCAAATTTAACACATTTCATTACGTAACACTACAATCAATAATTTTCCAATTACTAAATAAAGTCACGATGCTTAAAATTTAAAATATCAATTATGTTTCAATATAATATTCAGTTCAATATATCAAATTATGAATTCCCCCTAACCTCCTAACTTCAGTTGTAATACATGTCGTATAAAATAAATGAAAAGGAATATACCCCAAATGAACGCATTTGGTGGCATACAACAGAGCTTATAATAAGCTTTACAAGGATTCTTGTAAGGAAGGTAGTTGGAAGGAAGAAAATTTGTAGGATTGAGATCATGCTTCACTCGAACTTTTCTGAATAATCTCTTTCTTGCTTTTTCTGACGGACTTATATAGACAAGTCCACTCGATCCGTTACACATTTTCTCATTCAAATTTTATTCACTCAAAGGCTTTTGTTTCTCTACAGTACTTTCCAGAATCATTTTCTCGAAACTGTAAATTATGACTACACTTCATTTTAATATTATTTATTTAAATTTCACAACAATTAAAAGTATAACAAATATAATGTTTATCATAGTTGCAGGACGCTGCATATCCAACA
>JABFPM010002318.1:0-17044 GCA_022817325.1 Idris sp. 1 HC-2018 | reverse complement strand
TATTTTAAGATTAAATTAATTTCATAAAACTTAAGTTTTGTACTTTTTAAATTTAAATCATGTTTTATTTTTTATAATTAAATAAGAAAATACAACAACTATAGAAGCAAGGAAAAATTTAAATTCAAAAGAAACTAATAAAACTTATAAAATAAAAAAAAATATGAAAACATAAACTTTTAACTTTTACATTTAACTTTAGTTATAAACCTTATACTTTTATCTCAATATAAATATACAATTTAAACATAATAATAAATGTTTAAATCAAGTTTTAACAAAAGTGTGAAATTCAAAATTGTTTTTAAATTTCACTTTTCATTAAGTTAAAAACTTGAGTTTTTTACATTTTGCATTTAAATAATTTTAATAAATATGGCTTTTTATGTTTTAAAGTAATTAAACTAAAGAAGTTTAATTAAGATTATAAAAACATTTTTTTATACTTTCTAATTGAAATAAATAAATAAACTCAAGTTAAATCATTTTCGTATGTTTTACACTTTTTTATAAAAAGCAAAATAATAATTTTTATAAAAAAGTTTTTCATAATTAAAAAAATATTGCTTGAAAGGATTGTTTGTTTAATTAATTTTTTTGTTTTTTAAGAAAAGTACAAAATCTTTTTTATTAAAAATAACATACACAATATCTCGTTATCCTGAAGTTATTGTAAAAAAAATGTCATCATCATAATTATTCATTTCATATACTAAAAATAAATTAAGTTGTTTAATACATAATTTTATTACAATAAATTCAACTTCTTTATTATTTTTACTTAAATAAATTGACAGCCATGCTGAATTTGTAATACTGTTTCACTATTTTAAATTAAATAAGATCCGCATGAGATTTTTCAATAAATACTAAAAAAAAAATTATTCAGCTTACTGCATGATTGTTGGTGTAAATATTTATAATTTTTCTACAATCGTTGCACAGTGTTTCAAAAACTTTAAACTGCTAAACGATAGGATTTTTAATTCTAACGACATATTACTTTTTGTTATTAACAATAATATGTACAATTTATAACAAATGACTTTTTTTTTAAAACTGGAACCCTTCTTTTGGAACTTCTTTGGTAATGTTGAATTCGAGCTGGTCCAGACCGTCTTTGTTCATTTCTGGTGCACAATTTTCATCCACTTCCTAAAAATAATAATATATAATAATTTAATTTTTAAATTAATAATTTGTTAACTCTTTCAGACCCGGCGTTCATTGCAATGGACATACTTTTTTTTTTTTTATCCACTTAATTAATACATGTTGTACAATTAATAAGTTATTTCGTAAAGGGATTCATAAACTTGTAGATTTTTTTTTTTTAAATATTTTGACTTTAAGATATTTTGTTGGTAAAAAAATATCATTAAAATTTTAAAAACGAGTGAGCACCAGCAGGATTTATGTTTTTTTTTCAAAACGTTCTTATTTTGTTTGATATTTATAGAATAGATTTTTACTGGTTGTTAGCAATTAAGTACATAGAAAATTATAGACAAAAATTTTGTGGGGGTAAAAAACTCTCTATAATTTTTTATGAAGTATGGATAAAATTCTGAAAATTTGCACACTTATTTAAACCATTTAAATTACTAAAATGCAACAAGATATTATTTTTCATGACTCCCTCAATTTCAGATCTGAAAGGGCTAATGTTTGATTTTTTTGTCATTAATTTTTTTAATTTTACTTCTCTGCTGAAAAACATGTCAATGATAATGAGAGCTTTCTGGTAAATGGCATTATTGTCGTGTGACTGCAGCTGCTCAATTCTGTCGACTCCCTCACACTGTTCCAGCATGATGGCAACGCTGTTGAGTTCTCCAATTTTTTCAGCAGCTTTTAGAATATTTGATATGGCGTCCAGGGATAAGCTGATGATTTGGGGATCGTTGCTTTCTAGCAGGTCAGAAAGAGGGAGGAAAATTCCCTGCTGGACCATGTACCCAATTTGGTTGACAGTTCCTCCTGTGGTGATGTTCATGATTGCAAATGCAGCTTCTTTGGAGGACTTTGGATCACCCTGAAATTAGAATTTTAAAAATTAAATTATCTTTTAAAATTAAAGCAAGTGAAGAAAATTTAAGTTTCGTCCATTTTAGATTTAAATAAACTTATGTTTGAAGCTTTTATCTTAAATTAAAGGTAAAATATAAAATAGTTAAGTTTCATTACTCAAGTTCAATATAAAAGTGTAACACTTCAGTTTTTTATATTTTGCTATTAAATTTACATCAAAACTTAAGTTTGTATACTTTAAAGTTAAATTAAATTAATAAAAATTGTATTTTCTACATTTCATTTAAAAAAAAAATTATTAAAATGTTTAAGTCTTACGCTTTTAGATTTGAATAAAATTATGAAACTCAAGTTATTTAGATTTTAGACTTAAATTAAAATAATAAAAGTAGTTTTTTCATAATTTATAATCAATTTAAGTTAATAACAACAGTTTTTTGTACTATTTAATTTCAAGTTTATAAAAATATATTTTGTATACCCTACAGTTAAATCAATTTATAAAACTCAAGTTTTATAATCTCCACACGTAAATTAAGTTGAGAAGTAATTATTTTTTTTTGTTTAGCTAAAATAATTTTTTTAATTTCTAGTTAAAATAAGTTGATAAAACTCAATTTATATACTTTGCTAGTAAAATTAAGTTCATAAAAATAGTTTTTCAACAAGTAAAATTAAAGTATTTTTAAAAATTTCCAATTTACTCGATGCAAAACATTGATCAAGGCATTCAAAAGTCCAGCATCAAGAACACGCTGAATCTGATCGATATTTCCAGCAGTAATGTTACTAATGGTCCATGCACACTCTTTGACAAGATTTCTTTTATCGTGATTCAGCAGTTTCTCCAAATGATTCAGAATCCCATTATTGATAACAACGTCAGTTTGTGCATCGTCTCCGGTGACAATGTTGCCCAGGGCTCGCAGCACTGGAGTTAAAACCGTGGGATCCTCGCATTGCAACCACTGCACCAAAAGTGGCACGACTTTTGCGTCGATGCACATCTGAATTTTTTCATTCGGACCGTCTGTAAGGTAGGACCAGGACCAACAGGTGTCCACTGAAAATTGCACAAAATATATTACTAACTTCATATAAAAAACGTAAGTTTTTTTTTTGAGTAAACAATAAAAAAATCTAAACTCAAGTAACTTTTTGTTGAAAAAGTATAATTAAAAATGACTTAATTTTGAGTTAATTATATTTTAAAATTAAATTAAATTAATACAATTTAAGTTCTGTACAATTTGAATTTAAATAAAGCTACAAAACTTAAGTTTTTTTACATTTTGAATTTAATTTAAATGCAGTTATAAATCTTATGTTTTTATCTTAATTAAAATGTAAAAAAATCAAGCTTCATAACTTAAGTTTTATTAATTTTTAAAAATTTAATATTGTGAAAAAACTTAATCTTAAGTAAACTTTGTTTTTGCTAAATTTTAAATAAAAATAAAAAACCTATAATTTCTTTGTCATGGCAGGTAAGAAAATCTCTAAGAATTTTCAAGACTGGCTTGATGTGCTCGATTTTGTCAGCCTCTTTGGAACGACACAAGTTCGATATTGTCCAGACCACATTTTTGATCAAAGTATTCTGCAAAATTACAAAAAGTATTGAATTTCTCAGATAAAAGATTTTTTTTTGATTTTTAGTACCGAAGCTTGTGCACTACAGAGTTCTGCAAAAGTGGCCATGGGTCTGTAGGAAAATATTTTGTTTCTGCCCTCAGCCCCATCGCCAGCAATATTTCCCAGGGCCCAGACTGCTTGCTCCACCACGTTCATGTGTTCGGATTTTAAAAGTTTGATCAGAGGTTCGATTGCTCCATTTTCGATGATTGCTTTGGTCTGCTCGTGCGTGCCAGACGCTATGTTTGTTAGCACCCAGGCTGTTTCGAATTGCAAACTGGGACTGAAAAGTTAAATATTAATTTTTAGCAAAAAACTTATTTTTATAAACAAATAAAAAATTAACTTTCAGTACAAATTTGTAGTAAATTTATAACTTTTAGCCAAATCTTGATTTTCTGAACAAAAAACTGAAAAATGTTCTGTTAAAACTTCTAGTAAATTTATAACTTTAAGTAAAAAACTTAATATTAGATAGAAAATTTAATACTAAACAATCATTTAAAATCAACAATTAATTTTAACTAAAAACTTTGAGTAAATTTGTCATTTATAATATACAACTTAATTTTCTAATTACAACATTAAAAAACTAGAAAATCTTAGTAAATTTATCGCTTTCATTACAAATTTAATTTTCTAAATATAAAATTATATAATAGTTGTTTTTTAATTTCGTACTTTTTCTCGCAAAGCAGGTACTTTATACATTTAGGCACAATGCCCTTGCTGAGCATGATATCAATGGGTGGATTGTGCTGACGACTGAGCACTTTTCGACAGGACTGCATGGCATGCAAGACCACGTCCAAGTCTGTCGAACTCAGATTTGCAATCATCTCGTCCATGTCTGCGGAAATGTTTACAGCAGGTGAATTGTCAACTACGTCCTCCTCTGTCATGTTTCGACGTTTAAAAATTTGCTCCTGCTTTTTTTGTTTACGAAGTTCTATAGTGTCTTCAGATCTTTTTCTTCGAGATTCCTAAAAAAAAAAATTTCTATGAGCAATTTGACCAAAAAAATCAATTTTGAAAAACTTTACTTTAAAAATTAACTCTACAAATTTTGTTAATAAAATATTATCTTTGAAAATTCTACTTTAAACATTAATTGTACAATTTGTAGTTATAAAAATTAATTTTAAAAATTAATGTTAAAATTTTTATACATAAAAAATTAATTTTGAAATTAATTTTAAAAATATACAAAAACTTACTTCAAGTTTATTTTTGAATTTAAACTTGGACAATCTGGTGTTTGGGTCTGCTGCAGGCATTTTGACTGAAAACAAAATAATGACCTTGAATAATAAAATATGCCAACTGTTATTGATCAAAATCCAATTTAAATAATTAAAACCATAAGTTGTAAATAATTTTTTGCTCATTCTTGTATACCTTAATTGAATAAAAACAAAAAAGAGTTTAATAAAATTTAAATTATTTTATATTTAATTAGATATATATACATATATATAGAAATCTCACTTATGTTAAATTTGAAATAGGCGTAAAATGACTCGCTGAGGGTAACAGTCGAATGTTTTATCGTGTCAATTGACAGATGAAAATTGTTGTGGCAAAACGAGGCTAAAAATTCAACTTTTCTGTTAGATGGAATTATAAAATAGACAATGCAACGACCTCAAAGTAACAAGTTTATATCAGTTTAAATCGCACGTGAATAAACGAGTTTATGACTGAATCGGAAATGTTCGTGAAAATTCGGCTGGAAAAGTTGCGTGCGCATTTCAGATAAAGATAAACCAACGAAACTTTGTTGTTTTGAATTTCAAAGTCAAATTAATGTAAATATTTATTGTTGATGATTGTTTATATTTAATAAAGTTATTATTTTTTTTTTGAATTTATTGAAAACTGTTATTTTATTGAGTATGTTTTATTCTTTTTTTACAAGCAGAAGACAAGGACAGGAAAAATAGATTTTATAATGCTGCGCATGCGCAGAATTCGTGCATAACATGTGACTTTGTTTACGAAATCAGTTGAAAGTTTACAAAATTATCGCTGTTATTGAATTGTAATTTGAATTTATTAATTAAGCAAAATAAAAAAATGACAGTTGGGATTTTGAAGAAAAAAGAAGGTACACTTTTAGAAATTGATTGACCGCCAGAAAAGGTAAACGTGCTTTATTTACATATTATCAAATATTTATTATTTTGTTTACAAAATTAAAGAAATTGTAATATTTTTTTCAAGTTTATTTTTTTCAGGAAAGAAACCTGTACTTGCAAACAAAAACAAAAAAAATTGAAAGGTGAATTGTGTTTACAGGTAATGTATTAAAAATAAACATAGATTTGGAATTTGATAAATGTATTTTATTATGTTACATTTGTATCACATTTAGATTGTAGTTTTTAATTTTTGATAATTATAGCAATGTAGGAACATACAACTTTTTTTTATATTTGAAAAAAAGTTGTTTTTTTTCGCAATGATATGTTTTAGATTTGGTGGTAGTTTTTTAAAATACAATGTGATTCTTAATTACAAGTAATTTTATCGCAATAAATTCGACAAATTGGTTCTTATAAATTATTTTTTTAAAATAATTGCTTAAATAATTGACTAATTTTTTAGGAACGTTAGTTGAAATTTTTGTAAAAAAATAACAAAGTACATTTAAATAATCGTAAATTCGAAAGTTCAAGTTTTGTTCAAAAAAATTTTTAGCTGAATTTTTATTTATTAAACATGATACACTTTCAAAGTTAATAGAATAACTTTATTCTATTAGTATTTTTTATTAAAGCAGCTGCGCAGGCGCGTTAGTAAAAGTCAGTAACCGGTACACTTGCCTTTTAATACACATTTTAAGAGTGTTTCTCGACTATTTGTTAGTAAAATTCAGAAAAAAGATTAAGATATTTTACACATTTTTATTTTCGATTAATAAAAATAATTGAATTTAATTTTTTGTTTCAACATTATTTATCATGCAGATTTTATGTTTTTCAGGATTCTAAAAGAATACTGTTGATTACAAATAAGAAATGTATAGTGTAGGAAAAATCATTACAAAGATTAAAATTTAAAAGTGCCAAATTTCACAATTTTGTTTAAAAAATATCTTTGATTATCATGAGACAATGAGTAAAATTGTGAAATTATTTGATATTTTTATGTTTAGAAAATTGCCATTTTCTTGAAAATAGTAAACTTTTTTGTTTTCAGAATGAAGAAAAGAGTAAAAGCTGCATATAACTTGCTACAGAGGAAAAAAAATCTTGTCCAAAAATCGGCAAGAAATTGTAAGTTTTGCGCTGTAAAATAAATTCAGCGAATTCACGTAATGTATAAACACAAATTATTATTTGAGTTGAAAAAAATAGTTTTAGCTATTCTATTAAATTAAAATTATATTTAATTGATTTCTCATACAGTTGAAATTTAATTTAATAAGCTAATATATAAAAATAATTTTTTAATATACAATTTGTTGACGGATATTTATTACGCAAGTTAATTATACAAAAGTACTTTGTTAGAATATAAAATGAATACATACACATAATTAACTACTATTTATTTGTGAATTCGGCAGCATTTTCATTAATTTAATTCATTGAATACATTTATTTATTAAAATCGAACAAGATATCACATTTTTTATAAATATCACAATATTTTTTATATATGATATAAGTAGTTTTTTATATACTGGTATAGGTAAAAATTATACATATTTTATGATGCTTTTCATTACCTATAAAAAAATGTATCGATAGTGAGAAGCAATGTAAATTATGTTCTAAAAAAACTGAATTTTTAATTTTTTTAAGTACATAGACCACTTAATAATTATTACACATATTATAAGGATAAGTCTCTGAAAATTGGATTATTAATTAAAATTGGCACAACATTTTGAAAAAACATAAAATGTCAAAATTAAATAAAATTTTACTATATATTTGTTGCTTTATTTGTCCAATCTATTTATTATTTGTTCAAAAATAATTTTAATCAAAGTATTATTGCACAACTATAGGTTTATTGATTTAGATTGTTTAACATTCTTGCAAAACTTTATAAGATTTACAAGACTTTAAAGGAAACAAAACAAATACTCACAAAAATGTATTTTTAATCTACTTCTAGAATTATTGTTAATATTCGTATTTTTTCTTAATCAGATAGTCTATAGGGATCAACAAGCTAACTTTAACATAATAACTTTTTTAGATAAGAAAAATATATATTTCGATTAAGAGCACATTACTTAAAACACACATCTTTTCAATATTAAAAATAAAAATTAACCAATGTTATATCTATATTTTAATTGCACCCATGACTTGTTGGTTTACTTATTTATAATAAATAGAATTGCAAAAGATTTTTAATTTTTTAGATGTAAGCATTACAAAATGTCAAATACGAATGTTAGTTTGAGAGTTTGATTATATGATTTTACATTCATTTATATAAGAACAATAAATCTAATTAAATATTGTTATTATTTCTGAAAAATGTCTGAATCTTAAGATTATTTTAATTATAAAACAATTTATTTTTAAATAAAGACGATATATATTTTCATTTGAATTACAAATATCTTTATTATTTGTTTTCAAGAGTTTTTTTCTTTTGACAACTGAAAGAATAAAAACTTTAAGAAAATTAATTTTTAACTGATTTGGAATGCAATTATCCATTACGCTATAAAACATGTATTCAATTACATATATTTAAAGATAAAATACGTATGTTCATAAAGAATGTTGTGGGAAAATTAAATTGATGAGCTTAAGATAAAAAGTGTTCATATTTTTTCTCGGTAAAATTTGTTGAAATGACTTCAAATTTTACAGTATTTTAAGTGGATTTTCCTCTTTTTTTATTTTTTTTCTAATGAACCTTTCGTAGAAATTATTCATTTTTAGGTATTTCAGTTTATACAATTCTTGTAATTAAGAAAAAATATCAAAACTGGAGTTGGCCACTTTTAATTTTTTAAGTGCCTTAATTTTTGTTGCTTATTATTTTACATTCTTGCAACAAAAACAAAAATAATGGAATTCTAATAATAATCTTAGATTATGCATGTAGAGAAAGGTGACAAACTTATTAAAACTCTCCCCTTTAATCCATTATTTTAAGATTGATATAGTTTCATTATATAAATGGAGAACATCAAGAACATCGAATTCTGAAAAAATCAATAAATTTAAATTTAATATCAATTGAATGTGAACTATCTTGAATTAATTTATCGGAAAATTTCAATGTAATAATATTTGTCTGAAGTTAATTGCAATTTGAAAATCAAAATGTATTTTTTTGTTCTAATTTAACTTTTGTTTTATATAAAGTTTGAGTTTATTATTATATAATCTCTTAATTTTTTTTCTTATTTTAGATTATCTCAAAATGTCCATTTAAATTAAACTTATTATCATAGAAAGAAAGAAAAAAAACATTAAATATGAATTTGTTTATATTAATCATTATTTAAAAATACCGAATGAAATGTCCAGGGTGTCAAGCATGCGGGAAAAGCGGGAATTGTACGTGAATTTTGATTGTACGGGAAAAGTATGGGAAATACAAAATATTCGAAAGTACAATGGAATACGTACACGAACTTGAAAGCGAGAGTGTTTTAAAATTTAATATTGTACAGGGTCAGTGGTGGAAAATGAAAAAAAAAGTTTGGTAATAAAATTGTTTTCCCTATACATTTTTGTATCAAGATGATTACGGTACCAACAATCCTCTGGGGAGTCATCAAGTTGAAGGAAAAGTTGGAGCAGTTGATATTATTGTAGCATGACTTCCTCCACATCTCCAATCAAAAATTGAAAACATTTTTTCTATAGCATTGTACGAAACGGAAGATTTACAATATGTTGCTCTGAAAAAAATATTCGGAAAAATAGTCCAAGAATTAAATTTTCTTGAAATTAATAGAATACATATCGAAACAGCTCAAGGAAATTTTACTATTTATTTTTCATTAGCCAAACTTGTAGGGGATAACCTTGCTCTTAACACCGTATTAGGTTTCACCAAGAGTTTTTCTGCTATTATACCATGCAGGTTTTGTTTAACCCCTAGTTCAAATTTTAATTATATTTTTCGCGAATCTCAGTGTAAATTGCGTACAGAAGAAGCTTATCTGAGAGATCTGGATAAACTGGATCAACATTCAACGGGCATTTGTGGAGAATCTACTCTTGGTGATCTGAAAACAGTGTCCACATTAGATTTATCGTCTGTTGACGTTGTGCACGATTTTCTTGAAGGCGTTTGCCAATACGATTTAGAATTGATTTTACACTATTTTATTCAAAAAACGTTTTTCACTTTACAACAATTAAACGATTGTATTGTAAGTTTAGATTACGATGAAGATAAAAAACAAAATAAACCACTGTATGGCAGATTATTTAGAGAGACTAATTTCTGAATATTTTAGTACGTTAAATTCATTGTTTCCAGGATCTTTAAAACCTAAGCACCATTTTCTTATTCATTACCCCAGGTTAATGACCATTATATATTATTGGACCATTGTGGGGAATGAATACGATGCGCGGCAAAAACAATAATCGAGAATCAAAAATTATATCAAAAACATCGTATAATCGAAAAAATGTTTGTAAAACCATTGAAAAAAACTTGCAATGTAGACTAAGCTTCCGTTTTCAGTGCAATGAGTTAGTTGTTAAAGTATCGTACAAAGCATCGAAAGGAAAAGATTTCCAACTTCAAGAGTTAATACCATACGATTTTGCTTTTAATGTCGTAGCTTGAAGAGTTCACACAAAAAAATACGTTTGCTGGATTCAGTCAAATTTAAACATCGCACAATATCGTCCAATGTTGTTTTGTGCGAGCCTGATGTTACAGGCGAAAAATTGTTCTTAGTTAAACATGAGATTGAAAATGACAAAGGCTATTTATGTATTCTTGCTAATAATATAACGAAGTACATCTTATATGACGAGCATTTCTAAGCATTCCATTAACATAAAAGTTTTGATAAATCTAAGTAAAACAAATGGAAAAGTTTTATAGAAAAAGATTTGTCATTTTTTTTATTTTCTCGTTTTACAACGATTACAGATCAACAAAAGTATATTCCAAAGCGATTGATTTGAAAATGTATTTATATTAATCATATTTTTTTATACAATGTTAGAAGCGCATTTACTTATTCCGCAAGGAATATAAACAGGTTAATTATTAATAATAACATTTAATGCAATTATTATAATTATTTTAAGGAAAAAAGTTTGTTTATCCATTAAATTAAACTGAGAAATCTTATGTATATAGTTAGATCACATGTATTTAGCTATAAATATTATTTTTGCCATTGTGTAAGAAATAACCTTAACAATGATTTACGCATTTCAGAAAATTGCTAAATAAACTACTGTAATAAATATTGATAAATTAAAATTTAAATATAACTAGAATTGTTTAATATTATTTATAGAATCTAATTGCAAAGTTTCATTAAAATCTCTTTGAACTAGTCACCATGATAGAACTACCTTAAATTACTTTCCAATTTGACCATGGGGTCAATAATATGCCAATTTTAAGACATTCTTTTAATAGTAAACGGAGAACGGGAAACTTTTTTTAAACCCTTAAGAGGCATTGTGGCACAATTTTTAGAAGTTCTAACAATAGTGATAATTTTGATTTTTTTTAGCCCTGCTCCACCTCGGAACATGGGGTCAATAATATGCCAATTTAAAGACATTCTCCTATTACTAAACGGAGAACGGGAAACTTGTTTTAAACCCTTTAGAGGCATTGTGTCACCTTTTTTAGAGGTTCTAATGAAAGTCATAATTCTGACCTTTTTATTGCTCGGCTCCACCTAGGACCATGGGGTGAAAAATATGCCAACTGAAAATAAAACATTCTGAATAAAATGTTTAGTCTGAAAGTTTTTATTTTTTTTTAAATATACAGCATTCATTTAGATTCGAAAAATGTTTAACTGGCTAAAATTTGAAAACTCACCAAACGGCAATTCAATAGAATCATAATTACTAGGACATATAATCAGTAAATTTTCGTTTGGCACAAAAAATGTGCCATCGGACATTCTATTGTTTAACTGCTGACTCTTACGAATAGTTTGAGCCGTCAAACATAAAAATCAGGAAGAAAGTATTTTGGAATTCTTAATTTCCAAAAAACCTATATTTTTAGATATTTTGACCTCTAAGTGACCTTACATACAGGTATGTTGCTTTATATATTTCAAGGGATAGAATGAAACTTTACCTTTCTAAAAAATATACATTTATTATTATTGTATTGAATTACAATAATTATTCGCATTGAACTCACAGTTTATTTTCATTTTCCTTACACGCGCTGTAAAATTGGCTTTTTTCACTCTTTACGGTGAAGGAAAGGAAAAGTTAAATTCAATCTTAAAAGTGTCAACTTTTTTCACCAAAAAACAGTGAAAAAAAGCCAATTCTATAGCCCTTGTAAGAAAAAGTAAAGTACTAAACTTTTGAGAGATGTTTGCGATCATACGCAAATGTGTGAGCTCGCTTCGCTCGTTGAGGCATTTCACACTCGCGTGGAATCGCCTACTTCTTTCACATATCAAGTAAAATACCAGTTTGATTTAAACAGACCATGGCCAATTTAAAATAAAAGAAAATAATTTAGTGCGAACAAAGGTCATTTTCTGTGTTATTCCATCAAAACGAAGTGATTGAAATCATTTTTGGATATATTGAAAATTGTTGATTTTTTTATCTGATTTGGTATGGAATGACCCCTAAACAAATTAATTTATAGATATGAGGAAATAATTGTTTGTAATAAATGTTAATAAATCATTATATATTTATAATTAAAATGTGGTTTATTATCATTTTGTTATTTTTTCTTATTTATATATTTATACATTTAGAGTGTATTTTTCATGCATTTTGGGGAGAACACCTTATAAGTCATGAACTTTGTGCTGAGAGCTTTAGAATTCTAACAATAATTAATCTTAAATAAAAATTGCATTTTGCTTTTTGTTCATCTTGAGACCCTAAATATCTTGTTCCACTGGTGATTTTTTATTAATCTGTATGCTTTTAATAATAATTCATATTTTTCACATAAATGCTTTTTCTGGTATCTTGCTTGACAAAGCTAAAACTTGATAACCTACGATTCCATGATAAAAAATACAACTGAGTTGAGAACACGTGTTTTTCTTAAAGCTAAAAGTTTAATTTAACATACGGCAGTTTGCGATTAATTTACTTGGTATAATCATTAACACAATAACATTAAATTTCAGACTGTTTCTTCTCTGTTACAAAATTTCATATCACTTCCCTGACAAGAAGTTTGCTTTTTACATTGTTAAAGGAACATTCGAGCAAAAATTGATTAATTCTTTAAAATAAGAACAAAAACTGAGAAAAAGTTTCATTTCATTTTTCCAGATCTAAAAGTTTTTGTTTTTGAAATGTAAAAATAGATTTTCTTTTATCCATTTATAAATTGATGATTTTATAATTTTTTATGTATATTTTATTTATTAAACAGTTATTGCAAAACGTCAAAAATAAGTATTATTTTCAAATTATATAAAGTTTTAAAACTAAATTATATAAAGTTTGAAAACTAAATTATATAAAATTCTCAAATTTTTGCTCGCGTGTCCCCTTAAACTTGCACTAACATTATATTAAAAATTTCACGGTATTTCTTGAATATTTGATTTCATTACAATTTAAATACTTTAAAAATTTGTTAGATATAATACAAATAATACTTTTTCGATCAAAACAAGTAAAACGGAATAATTTACGTGTTAATTAGAGGAAAGGGGAGGAAGTAGTTATTTATTTATGCACAACTTTTCGTTAATTAATTCCTGGGTCACTGCAGTTTCTATGATTTAGTTTTTACAATTGTATATTTATAACAACAAAATTCCTTACACAAAAGTGTAGTTATTAAACTATGATTAAATTGTGATTTGATAAAGTCTATTGTATACAGAGTTTATAAACAATTCTTGTTTTTAAACATAAATTTCTGTAAAATTAATATGGCCTGTATTTTTGCAGTGATCTTGAGCAGCCTTGGAACCACTAAAATTTTCATTACATTGCAAACATTTTAGTTTGAATTTTTTTAAATCTGTGAACGCACAAGCATTTTTCAATTCTAAAGCGAGTTCTTCTGCCATTTTTAAGACTTTGTCATCATTCCTAGGAAATATAGTCTGAATTGTTTCTCCCTGAAACCATAAATACAATTAATATAAATAATAAACCATAAAATTATGAATTAATAATTTGAATATATATGATTAAAGTACAATCTAAGAAAATAAATTTAATACCTTATATAATAATGATTTGCAATGAGTATTGCAGTTTTTTTTATAGATATTTTTAGTAATTAACTTCTTAATAAAAAAGTTAGCATTTTATTTACAAAACTTACGTCTTCTGATTCCATGTATAATGGGTCATAATGTAGTCCATCGAAAACCAAAAATGCTCTTTGAGAATAACCCATATCCTCTCCAAATTTATTTACAATTGCATTCAAACTATCAACAACAGCAATTTCTATGCCATAAAATTTTGCGAGAATTGATATTTCAATAGCGCCACCCCAAGAATTTTTTTTACGAATCCATTCGCAATATTCAGCATTAGGTCTATCGAGCACAGCATCAGAAAATGCAATAGGGTCTGCAGCTACAGCATTAGCTATTATTTCTCTCATATAATTTCCACACGTTGAATCTACTTTTCCTGAAAAAAAAAAAATTAATTATCTGTCTTTTTACAAAAAAACGTAACTTAATAATAAAAATTAAGGGCTAATTGTAAAAATAAACACTAAATTCTTATTTTAGTTTTTTATTTTAAACAATTAATCATACATAGAAAACTTAAAAATTATCGTCACTTTTTTGTTATCTTGTTCGTTAATAATTAATTGATCTTAAACTTATTAATAATCAAGTGAGGTTAAAACTTTTGGAAAAATATAACTTTTCCAAAAATTTACAGCATTTTCAATTAATTCCAATACATATGTTACATCTAATTGTATCCACTTCGTGTAAATCTTCTTGTTACTTTCAAATGCTGGATCAGCAACACAGAGCAGTCCTTTACTTTTATTTGCAGCAATCATTTGCAGATGCATTTGAGCTTTGCATTTAGAGCCTATATTACCATCATCATCTAAATAATTTTTGAGTGTGTGAGCACTTCGGGGACATTTGATTTCCACAATAAAATCATCTCCTATAGCATCTGGGGAAGCTCCCAACATTGGAAAACGAGGCATTAAAAAAAGTCCAGCATCTCTCATAATTTTCTTCTCCTTTTTTCGCAATTCATTCAGTACTCGTTTCTCCAAGAATGTTCCACGTTGCATAGCACCGGTCATCTTTATCTTCGATAAACCCAAAATTAGTTTTACAAGAGAACCAGATGCAGTTCTACAGTGGACAATTTCGTGCAATTTTGATGCAGTTATTCTACCATATCTCATTTTGTGCCATAAAGAATTATCAGATTGGTCTCTAGTTAATTTTTCTAATTGTTCACAAAATTCAGTATTCATGCATGTTTCCATATATTTTATATATTTCTCTGGAGTTATTTCATTATTCAAAAAAACAAAATCCGAAGACATTTTTTTAATAGATAAACCAAGTACAAGTTGTGGGTCAATAACAAGATGATTTATCGTCAACTGAGGGTCAGCTTGTTTTTCCTCAAGTACTTTAATATTCTTTTTGCAATATTTCCTGATGTCCTGCGTCTTTGTGAATTTAGAACTTTCGACTTTTTTTGGATCTGGTTTTTCATGTTGATGAATCCACACAAGCAAAGCAAGTATATGTTGACATTTTGCTGAGTCTGCAGTACAGTCTTTACAATGAATATTATCCACAGTCATTGTTTTGTCGTTAATTATTATTTGAACATTAGGCTCATTTCGGTCGAAGTAATTACTTTTGGCAGCAACTTTAGCTTCGATAGTACAAGTGTTTGTCGGATATCCAGAGTGGTCAATAGTTCTATTTATTTGAACGCTTATAACTGCACAATCACCATATTTTGACATCCTAACAAAAATTAATAACTAAATAATCGAAAAATATATTCAAGTTTTTTATAACAAAAAATTTTCATTAGCATTTCAAACTATAAATATATACATTTTTAATTTAAAACTATAATGTACAAATAAAATGTACTATAATTTGTTTTTAATTTTATATTAGGTTCAAATACTTACAGGTTTTTTTTTGCTTCTCTGAATTCCGGAGTAATGAATAAAGAATGTTTTTGCAAAATATCCTTTATCATAAAAACGTCAATCATGGATAAATTATCAGAAATAACTTCAACAAGGCCTCTTTCTGTCATTTTTAGACAAAAATTTTGTACTTAATAAAAATATATTTCCAATGTTGACGTTAAAGTATATACATCTAAGTTTTTCTTTTTATAAATGACCGCAGAGCTTGTAAACAACGTGCAAATACAGAGAGTAAATAAATATGCTTCTGGATACTGTAATTGTGTTGAGTCATGGGTCACAAATCTATGTAGATGCGTTCATGAGTTTGAAAAATATTCACGTGGCAATTTTAAAAATGCAAACCAACAATTTGCTTATAAATTTTACAATATGAAAAACTCAGTTCCAGAACCCGTCAAATCAAAAAAAATTAAGATATTACAAGAACATGAATTTAAAAGTTTTTCGGTATTTTGACAAAAATGTTTCCTTCATGAACTTAAATTTTAATAAAGTGTACAAAATTTCTTAATTCCAAAGGTAATCAAATCCACTATTTTTGTAAAGCAAAATTGAATTGTTACAAATAAATTGTGGACGATTCAGTTGGCGGTTCCTGTTTAGATGAATTAAATCTTTTGTTTCAATTGGTTATCAGGTGGCTAAGAAGCGAATTGTAGATTGAACGAATTTCAAAAATTGAATTAAAATTTGATGAATTGTTCAGGAGTAATTGTAAACAAAAATTAACACGTGATAGAATTGTTGCAAATTGAATTTAAGGGACATCCAACGAAAAAATGATATTTGTATTCTTCAAACATAGAATATTTATATAAAGGGTATATTCCCGTGAATTTAAATAAATAATAATAATTTAGAGGTCCCTATGAACTTTACAATGAAACCATTATGCTTCGATATGCTATATTTTCTTTGGTTAATAAAAAAATAAAAATAAAAAAACCAAAATGTGTATTAACATTAGAATGGCCGATGGAACATTTTTGTTTCAGCAAGGTTTTGTTTGTTACTCTATATTATTCGCATATTATTATATTTTGTTATTTCAAGTGTAAAA
>JABFPM010002317.1:0-17044 GCA_022817325.1 Idris sp. 1 HC-2018 | reverse complement strand
TCCTTTCACCCCCCCCCCCCACTGAAATTTACATGAAAGAAATAATTATAGAACCTGAAAATAATTAATTGGTAAAAACAAAATCTCACGAAATTACACAAAAAACGAAAAAGAAAGAATTAGTAAATTCTGAAAATAGATTCAATTATTCCGAAACAGCAAAACTAATATGAGAAGTAAATTTTTCGAAAAAACAACAACAAAATAAAAAAACAAAACAAGAAACAATTTCAGGTTCTGAAAATAAAATAGGACAACAAATTATTTAAATAAATAATTAATCCAAACAAACGTGTAACTGCTGAAATAAAAATATATTTATGTGAAAAAACTCATTTAACTTACGAAAAGTTTAAAATTTGAAAAAAATTACTGAATTTTTATTGAATAAAGACTTGAAATTTTGCATAACAAATATATTATAATTTATCAGATATCATTATTAAATGTTTCTATTTTTAATTATAAAAATAAATAACTTTACCTATATTGATTCATCTACTATAACTCATTGACGTCAGTTCCCCTACTCTACTACGTACGCATCTAAATAGTAACGCCCCACCAAACCGCTCTCAAGACGTTTCAAGACTTTCGCTCGTCAATGGGTTAATATTATTTCTTAACAAATTTATTTTCATTTAATCATTATAATCACGTGGTAGGTTTTCTTTAAAAACTGTTAAATAATTAATCAATTATTTTTAACATATCTCGGATCGATTTTCAATTTTCCTGAATATTACTTTTTCTGATTTTTACATTTTTTATAGCATTCAAATGTTATATAAATTGATGGTTAAAAATTGCAGAACCTAAAAACAAATTGGATTTTTCAATGCAATATCGATAATTACAACTTACTTTTGTTTGAAAATTGAAGAGCATGCAGCAAGAACTGGATAAGCGCTCGAAACCGTATGAATCCGTCGCCCAACTTGTGGGGATTTGAGAAAAAAATCAACTTTAACAAATTAATAAATAAAAAATACTAGCTTGTAGAGCTTTTTTCATAAGACTGAGAGTAATATTAAAAGAATGAGAAAAAAAAACACATAATTACCAAAGTTTATTTTATATAAAATCTATCTATATAGCGTAATTAGAAAAAACTGACTTCAAAAATGTTAATTTAGTTCTTTATGTATTGCCTAATTTGGTTTAAAATAAAAAAAAATTCACTAAAAATTGTAATTTTATTGTTAAAGCTTTATTCCTTAGGGTGGTAAGTAAAAATCGGGTACGTAAAAAATTGTTTACCCAGGAGTCCGGTTTACAACCTCAAATATAAAGTATTTTTGGCAAATCACAAGTACTCGAATAAATGGAGTTTCCTCGAGCTCTTTTCAGACATTTTTAAAGTAAATCATTTTATAATTAGCAGATATCTTAATATTTATTCAAAATTAATTTCAAGTAATAATTACAATAATATTTAACTAAACTAAAAACTTTATATATATTAATATATTTATATTATTAATATATATTTATACAGTGCCTATTGGGATAATTTTTAGGACACTTTTCAAAGTATTTCAAAATACGCATGCTTCAATTTGTTGTAAAAATTAAGGGCCAGCGAAAGTAAAAATTGTTTGACAGAGATAGAAAAACAAAAAAGCGAAAAGCAAAAAGGATAGTCTATAGACTGTCAAATTTTTTCTTCGCTATTTTGCCTTTTTCTAATTTTACTTTCGCTGGTCCTTAATATAATTGCTGCGAAATCTGACAACTTGCATTTGCCATGTCTATCTTTCAAAAATAATAGTTAATTAAAAAAATGTTTAACTTTTTTTCTCCAGCCAGTTCTATTTTAAACGTAGCATTGCTATGAAATATTGTGTATGTTCTCAGTCATTGATTACTTTGACAACAAATCATTTAATAATCATAATTTAATAAAGTATTTATTTTTAAGAAAATACAAAAATAATCATGATTTTATTCTATACTTGAAAGTATAAATCAAGCGGAACATTTGGAACTTAATGTTGATGAAAACTTAGTTTATTACTGTGCTAGCCCTGAAATAGAAATTTTTGAAATTTTGGTAAATTGGAAATTATACATTCGAAATTTTTGAAAAATTTAAGGGATCATCCATAAAATACTTTCTCTAAATTGGCTAAAAATTTGACCCCCCTCCCTTCTTTGTCACGCATATTTCGCCTCTTTTGCACAGTGAAAGTATGCTTTGTCACAACTTCGAGATATGCATTAAATCAAAATCATTTCAACTTTTTCTTCTACTGTTGCAGGATTCTTTTTCAAAATTTTTGGAAGGTGTTTTCAGTTCTTATTATCGAAGAAGAGTGAGCTCTCACCGCGTTGCACTGCCTTTCGCTTCTCCACCCTTTGACAGTGAGGGTGGGGGTTCAACTATTTCTCACCCATTTTGATTTTTGATCTGCAATAAAAAATGGGGGTTCCTATTTAAGTTTTATAACTCCCCCCTCCGCAACCTCCAGGGGTTGTAAGTGGGGGGTCGAATTTGGTATCATTGGATGTCCCCCATCGAGACCAACAAATTTCATTACCCACTTTTTTTGATCCGATGGGTAGTTTTCGGGATATTTCTATGTCTTCAGATAAAATGAACACCTTGTATTTGAGTCCATAGGCCGAGAACATTTAGATATTTTGAACCTTTCACTAAATGTAGGTTATTTTCCTGAAGATTGGAAAATATCTACTTTAAAACCAATCAGAAAAGTGAGTAATTCGAACAAAGCTTCCGATTTCAGACCTATAAATCAACTGCTGATGTATGCAAAAATACTATAAATTATAATAAAACAACTGTTGGAAAAATGTATACAACACAATGATATTTTAGTCAAAGAACAATCAGAATTCCGTGCAAAATACTCATGAGAGACAGCACTGTAACTAGTATTAAATGAATGGACAAGTGCGATTAGCGAAAAAAGTACGTAGGCGTTATTTTCAAAAGATGGCGTGACTAGTGTTCCCCGTAAATCTACTATCATTGAACATCTATATTAATATATGGCACTTGGTTGAAGTGCAAATAACAATATATTTTACTGCATCGAATATGTCTAACTTTGTGCCAAATAAAGTGTTTTTGTGGGGAGTTCTACTTCATTACTTTAACATAAACAAAACCGCTGCTCAAAGTCATCGAATCTTAGTTTATGGAGAACATGCACTAGCTGAACAAACGTGTCGGAAATGGTTTGCTCGATTTAAAAGTGGTGATTTTGAGCTGGAAGACAAGGAACGATCTGGGCAGCCTAAAAAATTCAAAGATGAAGAATTGAAGTCATTGCTCGATGAAGATTCATGCCGAACGCTTCAAGATTTAGCTGAATTATTAAGAGTTGATATTTCAACAGTCAGCAAACGCTTGCAAGCCATGGGAATGATCCAAAAGCAGGGAAATTGGGTCCCATACGAACTGAAACCTAGAGACGTGGAAATGCGTTTTTTCACATGTGAACAGCTGCTTGAACGACAGTTAATACTTATAAAATAAACCTACTTACTACTAATATCGTCGTTTTAACTTTTCTATCAATCTTCACTTTAAATGAAAATGTTTTATCGTAATTTATCAAATGTAAAACTCACACTGATAAACAAGTTTGTTTCGAAAAATCGATAATTTCAAATTTGAAGTTAGTCACTTATTTTTGTTTAGCTGCCACAAAACAAATAGTTTTTGAATGTCATTTTATGAGTTTAAACTTAATAAACACTGTAATTTAAAAGTTTTAATATTATTTAAGTGCAATTAAGCGACAAATTGCAATCGAAATGTTTGTTGTTAAAACAATTATCACATTTTTGAAGAAATATTACAAAAAATATCAGGTGAATTAGAAAAGAAATAAATTGCAAAAAGAGCGCCAATTAACTTGGTTTTAAAATTGAAATGTTTTACTTAAGCGGAAAGAAAACGAGATAATTTTTAGACATACATTGCTGTACAATTGAGAAAAAATAAATTATTTTGATATGAGGATATAAAAAAGTGACAGTTCTTTTAGCTACACATTTTTTGACTTAAATAGAAAGAAAGTAAGCAACGACATTAATATCTAATCAAGTTTCATAAATATTTTTATTGTTTTGTGTGATAATTAAGAATATTTGTGATAATGATAATTTAAACCAAATACTAACATTATTTTCTGTAATATCAACAGATTTATAGTCAAAATTTTGAAGGAAACTGTATAAAATTTCATTTGCTGTAAATAATTATTAATCTTCTTGTATCGCGCCATCATATACAGGTAAACTTTGTCCACATTTAGAAATGACATTCAATAAAATTAATAATTTTGTTTATTTTTTAAGAATAAGATAAAATTCAATTTATTGTTGAATTTTGTTCAGATATTTTAACCTTTTCAACCTCAATTTTAATAAATATTTAACCCCTTTTTTCAGTATTATTTTATTTAAACATTTTTCAATTTTTTAAAATATCTTAAACCCTTTGTAAAATACGAATAGAAAAATCTCTAATAGCATTCATTAAGCTGTTTTCATGTTATTATTTGGAATACAATTTGGAGGAAGCAGTGACCAGTACTCTAGGAGCATAAAAGTTCGATTACCCGCAAAACAAAAATTATTTTTTTTTTTATTATTTCCGATTAATTTTGAATAGTTAGTCAGGACTTGCATGTCAAATAAATATAAATTCAATCAAATATTACGTATTTTGAAAATTTGCAGTTGATTTTTATAGTTACTAGTCATTCTGGTAAAATATATCACAATTCTTGATTGTTCTAAATCTACTAGTCCATTCTTGTAAAATTCATTAGAAGCTTAGTAAATGCTATTAAAAGTTTCTTTTTGAGTAATGTAACGTTACATTAATGGCAAAATTTATTTTGCAGATGTTGATTGTGAGTTGAGGTCAGATACAGATTTTAAAAGTCAAAATGATGACGAGCACCAACGTGGTCAGAGTGATCTTTTAGATATACCCGGTTTCGGATTCATAACAAATATTCCTCTTGATTACTTGCATCTGGTATGCGAAGGGGTTACTAAAAAACTTATAACACTATGGAAAAGTAGTGGTAAACTAGAAAATCGAGTTTTTATCCACGCACGCGAGAAAATCTCATCTTTATTCATTTCAAAAATCCAAAACTATATTCCAAGCGAATTTGCTCGTAGACCGCGACGGATAAAGAATTCACATTTTAGGAAAACAACTGAATTTCGAATGTTTCTTCTATATACAAGAATACCAATACTTTTAACTGTTCTTGATGAAGATAGCATATTCTTACAACATTTTGCATATTTGCAGGAAGCAATTTGTTTATTAAGTTCAAATCAAACTAATCCTATATTTACACAAAAAAACTTACTTTAATAAAAATTCGTTCAATAATAAATATTGTTTAAATTTAAATTTTTTTCGCTTCTACTGTTTTTATAGCTTTTTAATTTATTAGAGAAAGGAGCCAATGAATGACCGGTTTCGTCATTTCATGGCAGAGATTACCCAATAAATGGCCGGGCTAATAAATCAATATTTTTTTACTTAATTAAACAATTTTAAACAAAAAAATGAAGTTGAATAGTGTCTTATTTTAAGACTTACACTCATGATATTATTTGTAATAATCTTATTCTCATTTATTTATTAATGGCAACAGCATTTTTTCATCACTGATCATGAGAACCTATATTAACCAAAAAATTTTTTTCAACGTAACAAATTTTAAAAGAAATAAACTATGCTAATTTTTATTGTAAATAATCATAATTGAAAGATTAATAAAATGAACAATATTAAGCATCTTTAAATATAAAAAATAATTTTAAAACAGAATTTTTCTTCAAAAATAAACTCAATTGAGTGATTTTGAATCTTAATTTTCAAATTATTAATTCTATAAACTTTGTATAAATTATTAATTAGACTTCATTTACATGTGGTTTTTTCTATTTCCATAATTTTTAGAAAAATTATTATATTCCTTCACTCGCAGATCATTAACTGGCGAATCATAGTTTTTAATTCACCAACATTTGACCGACTAATAATTTATATATAATGTTAAAAAACTTAATCTGTTAAGTTTTAAATACATATTAGTCGGAATAATAATAAATAATAACAAAAACCACACTTAAAAACTTCAAAATATAATCCTGTTATGCGAATGTAAAAATGTAAGCTTGTAGGCTTGCTATACTACGAGATCAAAAATGCCTAATCACATGATACTGGTATATATTTTATTATTTTAGCATTATCCTGATTGTGCTATCCTCTCGTGATGTACAATATCATTAACAAGCTTTTTTGCAATTTTCTAATTTTTTTTAAATGTATTTTTATTTTTTCATTTTAAAAATTTTAATTTTAATGTTTTTGAAGTTTTATTTTATCAGTTTATCGTTTTTTGATTTTTAAATTCTGAATAGTTCGATATTTAATTGTTAAATGTATTTAATTTATAATTTTATAATTGTTTTATTTTTCACATTTTAATGGTTTGGTTTCAATTGTCAAGATTTCAATTATTTAGAGTTTAAATTATTCGAATGTCAATTTCTTAGTTTTTTATTATTTTAATTTTTAATTTTCCAAAATTTTATATATTTAAATCAATTTAAAATCATTTTTAATAATCTGTTAATTATTTGTTATTATAATTATTCTATATTGTTTTACTTTATAATTTTTGTGTAATATAAATATACATGTTTTATTGTATTTTAGTTTGAAAAATTTGAAATTATGTTCGATTCTGCATTTAGTTCGTATGGCATTGGTACAACATAGGTGGCGCAGGTGTAGTTTCATCTCTGTTGTTTGAAACTCTGACTCTGCTTGAAAACACCGACATACACAGTGAATAAAAATGGCTGACGAAAATGAGGATCAATGGCTTTACGGTGATTCCGTTGATAATGTTAATTCAGAGAAACCTCTGGATATCGGACCTGAAGATGAAAGTCAGAAAAATGAATCATTTTTCGACTCCCAAGAAGATTCCTCGATGATGGCCTCAAGGATTTCGAATGATGACATGAATGGAACTACCGTGGTAACTTAACCTCTAAACACTTTTACTTCAATATTTATTTTTTAGCTTTTATATTTAGTTTTTTTATTTAATCTAATTTTTTATCTGAAAAACAATCAATTTACTTTATTATTTAAAAAAATTTGATAATGTATTCTCATATATAATTTTTCAATATCAATTTCAAAAATTCATATAAATCATTGAGTGTTGTTTTGGAGTACATCATAAATATTTTATAATATTGTATTATTTAGGTAAGAATTTTATTATTAATTTATGCTTATCATTTTATTATTTTTTAATTGTATTTTTTGGTTTACTACTAATATTAAAGGCAAGTTTATTTTAAAATCTTGAAAAACATCAAAAACTATGATAAAATTTTGTTAATGATATTTTAATTACTATTTAATTTTATATAATCTTATTCAAATATAATTTTCAAAATTCGTTATTTATAAACAATTCAATATTTATACAAACACTTTTTTATAAAATAAAGCAGCCAGATGCTAATAATTATTTGTTTATCAGTTTATAACTTTATTAAAATATGTAAAATAAACATTTTTTTTGAATAAATATTGACACTGTTAATCAATATCAAACATCTTAATAGTTATAAGTTCATAGAGTTAATTTAAGTTTTTCATGTAAAAACAGAGGTGAAAGTAGTAAGCATTCACGTTGAAAGTTATTTAAACAAAATTATTATTATAAAAATATTTAAAAAATGTGTACTAAATAATCAACTCTGGAGTCAGTTTCAAGATTTAATTAATTCCAATAATAAGAGATACATTAACAAAACTGCAGTTGATAAAGGAATGGGAAAAGAATGAGAAAGTTTGCAAAAATGATATAGATGTCTGGTTTGAGTTGCATAATTTATTTTTGTCATAATTCTTGCTCTCTTAGTTTTTTAGAAAAGTCAATTTACATGCTGTTTATTTTCCTATTTTGTCATAGTGGTTAAAGTAGCACCGCAAAATTAAAAAGAAAAATGAATTATTTGTTTTCTAGCCACAAAAATTTTCTTCAAAAGCTTTTAAAGTATTAAACATTGAGACTGTTTAATATATTTTTTTATTTTTATTTCCGTACAAAATGTTAATTACAATAGTTAATAAACTAGTATATTAATCTAAAATGCAGTACGAACTTCTTGATCATAAATTTTGAAAGCAAAAATTATTAACATAATTTTGGTTCAGCATATTAATAAATAAATTTAAAATTAAAAAAAATGAAAAGTTTTTTGGAACATATTTGGTTCATATTATAATTCTAATATTGCTGTTTTAAATCGTGAATAAGACTTAAATTTATGTATTCATTTTTTGTGCTTATAACCTTTTAGTTATGGCTTTGAAATGTTGTAGCATTTCGTCGATTGAGTGAGATGATATGTATTACTTAAGTGACGCAGATATTTTTCGTCAAAAATCGATCTCAACTAACAGAGAATTCTTAAAGCATCAAGAATTTTCTTTGTTTAGAATAGAGGTTCTGCAATAAGTTCAGTGCGATATATCTATGGCAATCTAAAGCGAAAATGTAACATTAGAGTGTACGCTATTTACCAGAGTCTCCATAACCAAAATTGCTGCCTATATCTAGAACTTATACACCAAAAAAGTAATTTTTTGTTTGGTAGATTTTTTATAGTATAATTTCCTCTGCCTGTCAACGGACACTTTTTCCCATGTTATTTAAATAGAAATTTTACAATAATTAGGAAAAACAAGTTTTTGCGTGATATTCTACTTGAATAAGGGTTCTCAATTTGTTTAATTGATATAAATGAATGGGTTAAACCCCTCAAAATTTAACTAGCCGACTGACTTCGTTACTATAAGCATACAAAACATTATTAACATAGAATATTTTTCAATAAAATACGCACTTTCGAATTTTACTTCTAACTCTTAGTATATCATATATAATTCAACCCAACGATTTTATTGAAAATTGAGTATAATTATTATTACGCTATATTATTTATTAACTACCATAATAATTATCTACACTTCAAAGTCTAATAATATTTTCAATATTTAAAACACCTTTACTTTAATAATTTTTCATAACTGTTCGATTTTGTCTTTCCTCAGGGCAATATTCAATACATTTTCGAAATATTTTTATTATAATTAATTATTTATTTTAAATAAATGTCTAAATCAATAAACCAACAAAATTTGTAAAATTCTAGGAACCCGGAGAACTTGCAGAAGATGATTTTCAAACAAATCTAAACGATGAATCCGAGCTGCAGGAAAACGAAGCAAATGAAAATGGCACTAAAGAGGAGCAGGGCAACAACATGGAGGCCATTTCTGAATCCGAGTCTGACGACGACGTGCACGTTCTCGTGGACAACATCAAGCTCGGACCTGCGCAGTATAGCAACATCAATATCAAACGTAGCGGTCTTATGCCCTCGGCCAGCGGGGTCTCCGAAAAGCTCTCCAAACAGCCCGGCAAGTTTAGCATCGACGAGTTCGAGACCATCGGCTCGATAAACGGGATTCCCGCGCACGAGTTCAATTTAGATCAGTTGGAGGACAAGCCGTGGCGTCAGCCCGGTGCCGATATAACTGACTACTTTAACTACGGCTTCAACGAGGACACCTGGCGGGTCTACTGCGAGCGGCAAAAGCGAATGCGAAGTGAGTCTGGCGTCGGTCTGATATTGAACGCCGGTGGACCTGGTGCCAATGCAACTGGACCAGGATCCCGGGTACCTCAGGTGACAATTACTAACTACAACAGCAAGTACTCCGGGATTATGGGGCCTAAAAGAGCTGGACCACCTCCAGGTCGTAAAATGGCTGGCACGATTGACGTAATCGGAAGCACTGGTTTGGCATCCAGGCGCAACTTGGAAAAGTCACCGCCCAAGGAAAATGTCATTCAGGTGATGACTGCGGATAGACGAGAGTATTCGAGGAAACCGGGCTTTCCGGATATGAGTGTGCCACCACCAACCACGGGTATGCCGCCGAGCTTCGAAATGCCTCCACCAGGGTATCCTCCGGAGCAACATTATTTTGTACCGGAAATCGACCCGTATTATCAGAGCTATGAACCGACGCAGGATAGACAATGGGGCAATGACCCTGTAAGATAAATAGTAGATTTATAATGTTAATGTTGAAAACCTACAGTTTTGATAATTTTATTAATTATTGTTTTTGTAGCCGTGGCAGCCGGCAAATTTGTCGATTCCTTTGACCGATGGAGACGAAGGTCCTAAAGTCATCCCTACGATGATACCACCAACACAAATTCATCATCAAATGATGAGGGATAGTCGGGAAAAAGAAAGGGACCGTGACATCGACCGCGACAGAGATCGAGAAAGAGATAAAGATTCAAGCATTAGGGAGCGGGACAGAGATTCTATGACGCGAGAAGACGAACGGGATAGGGACAGGGCACGGTCGCAGTATAGACATAAAGAAAGGTGAAAATAAAGTTCAATTATAAATTAAACATTTTAAATTTTAGGAAAAACAATTGTTTTATAAAATATGTTTTTTTGCAGGCACAGGCATAGATCTAGGTCACGATCCCGCAGACACAAATCAAGGTCCAGAAGTCCAAGTAGACGTAAAAAGAAGTCGCGACGTTCTGAAAGGGAACGTTCAAAAGAAGACAGTGAATGAATGTCTTAAAAAACTATTTAAGTATTAACTGATGAAATTCAATTCAATATTATCTTGATTTTATACGTGTCTTTTCTGAGATATACTTAGAACGTAATATCTTTAAGTAAAAAAAAGTCTAATAAGCTGTAAAAAAATAATGAAAGTTTAAATTGTTTTTAAGCTTAGTTATTAATTGTTTATACTTTCTCTATGTTTTAAAATACTGTACTGTGTATATAAGTATGAATATTGTAGACCACAAAAAAGAAATTGAATGAAAAAAAAATATTTCTGTGAAAAGTAAAGATGCATCAAAGTACATATATTATTATTGAATAGCACTTAAAAAATACATTTCTTACAAAATATTAAATGTGTTGAAAAATTGAATAAACATTTTAAAATATGATGAAATAAGTGTTATTAAGAATGACCTGAAACATTCTATTTTGTATTAAGTTGTTGATAAGCAATGTTTTTTTCATTTATAATTTGGACATTATATTTATATATTTTCAAATGTAAACAGTTTATATTTGTGAAATAAAAATATATCTAAAATAAAATATATTATTTAGAATAACATGAATTTTTTGTACTGATTATTAATTTTTTTATATTTAAACAAAAATTCTATTGCAGAAATTACAGTAAAAGTATAAAATACGTTATAAGACTAATTTATTAAATATAAATTATTTAATATTTTGAATAATAGAAATGAATTTTTTCTCTAAATATATTAAACTACATAGATTATTAGCTTCATTTTATAATTCAAATGAATTATGTAATATTTCTACAATTTAAAAAATATTTACTTCAATACAATACTTTGAATATTTTTTCTAAATGCGATTATGTATTTAATGACGTCAAACTGTCATGTAATTAAAAAAAAATTTTACTTTTTATTATCATAATGAAAATAACTTTTGCAGAAATAATAATTTGAGGGAAAGAAATGATATATAATAATAATATTAAATAATGGTAAAAAATCAATGTTTTGGTAAATAAATTGAAAGAAATTGGTATTTATATTTATAATAATTGTAAAAAAATTATTAATACTCTTTTTCAGGATAAAAGTATCATGCAAAATTACACAGTAAACAAAAAAAATCCTAATTTCACAGCATCCTGGCAGGATCGCCATTTGAAACGTTGCAAATCGCTTAAGTACTCTTTTCCGCGCTTTTTAATAACATTTTTAAACAAAACTAAAATTATTTAAAGAAAAATTAAAATCAAGACCAAAAGATCTTTATTGGTCAGAATCGTCAGGTAATTTGTCACCTACAAGAAAAAAAAAAACTTTACTCACACAAAAGAAAACTAAAAAAATTAATTTTTATTCCATAGTGAAAACGATCCGACATTATAGCGTCAGAACACCGTCGAAACATCATCGGTACAGCGTCGAAACAGTGTCGGAAAAATTCAAATACCTTGTAGAGATTACTTTTGACAAATTACTAGTTAGGAACGATCAAATTTAGAAAATATTAAAATCAAACTTGTTTTGATAATAAAATCAATTATTTTATTTCTTTATTTTTGTTTCTTAAAATATTTCATGTTTCCAGAGGTCTTAAATTTTCCTTGATTTTTCAATTGTTTAAATTTAAAAAAAAAAAGAAAACAAATGTAATAATTATTTATTTTTGATTAATTAATTATTTATGATTATTTATTATTATAAAAGTGTATTATTTATTTAGACATGAAAGCTAAATAAGAATTCATTTCAAATGATATTTTTTGAAATAGAATAATTTTTTGTTTAAGGGTTCTCACGTAAAATTTAGATGAAATCTGGTTATTACCGGAAGCCACAGAATTGATTTTTTATAATTATATTATCCGAAAACAAACCCGAAAGCAAATAAAATTCAACAAAAATCATTATATTAATAATGATCTAAATATGGTTTTTTACCGTATATTCGTACTTTTTGTAATTCAAGAAAATGTGTATTCACAGTGTTTTCAAGTTGTTTCATCATAGATTAATTGGTGTATTTAAATTGAGAATGGATATTTCATTCTGCTATTTCTGCACTATTAGTACATAACGACTAGATATTACTATTTTCTGGTTAGGCACTGGGTCGAAAATTTTGCCAGAGACTGGCCAGTATCGTCACGCTATATGTGGCTTGTTACTAGTCAGGAAAAACTAGAAAGGTTCAGGCTAGTTACTGGCTAGACTGTCTAGAAATCTACTGGATATTCAATTATAGTATACATTAAAAAAATGAATTTTTTTAATCAATTTAATTTTAAAATAAATTTGTTTCTTAAATAACTAAAATTTTTCATAAAAACTTAATATAAATATAATATTCTTTAATATATATTATATTTTTAAAATATATTACATATATTTGTAATAATTTAATTTTTTTACTTTCAAGTTAAATACTTTAAAAACTTATACTTCTAACTTTTAATCTTTTAAAAATTAAAAAAAAATTATCATAAACACATTTGTTAAAAAAATAAACATTTTTATGCATTCTTTCGATTGATCTCTTCGGTATCCTTAACTTCACTTTCTTTTTCTTTCTTGTCCTTTTTTTCTTTTTTTCCTTCGGCCACCGTCCCAGTCGATGACGTTTGACATCACTTCTGAATTCGTGATTTTTGAATGTCGTTTCTCTTAACATTTTTATTAGCATCTTTTGAAGCTGTGATCAAAAAAGTTAAAAAATATTAACAGAAAATTATTGTTATTGCAATTTCACATAATAAAAAATGTCGACAGCTTGCTCTCGCAAGCCTTGATAAATAAATAAAAAAAATAGAAACTCGCATTCAAGAATAGAAAACAGATTTGTTGAAGACATAATTATTTTGTCTCCAGTTTTTTTTACAGCTGTGAATTTTAATGCAACATTCTTTTTTAAGATTTTCATTATCGTACAGACGTTTCTTGTCAGCGTTATATTTGGGTTGAAAAGGGAAATCATTGTATTTTTCTAAAATAAAAATTGTAAAATATTAATAAAATAAAACATAGATTCAGATGAATTGTTCTTGGCAGCTATTGTCAGGTACACCAACACTTACTATATCGTCTGCAGCTTCTGTTTCAGACAATTTTTTTTTTTAGTTTAATTTCATTTAAATTATCAGTTTATATAAAACTAATGATTTTAAAAACATTTTTTTTTAAATTTAATTGTAACTAATAGTACACACATTTAATCAAAAAATTGAATTTCTTTGATAGTAATTAAAGAATTTTCTGATTATATTTTTATGTGTTATATATTTTAAAAACTTTAATTTTTATTATAGATTTGATTTTATTTATAATTTATTCCATGAACAATTGTTATTGTATAAAAAATTCATATTTTTATTTGCTTTATTTTTTAGATGATTCTACTTGTTCTCAGCATCCTCAAATTCCTTCTACCTCGCATAATTTGCCTGAAGATGACAATATCATTCAACCATCTGATATTTCTGTAATTCCTGATTCATCTAATGTATTTGAACTTGATGTTCCTTATTTATTAGAACCAAATTCCGAAAAGAGTGAAATATCAGATAATCTCGAAGAACTTGAAAATACAGTTAACGGTGTTGAAACTGATATGCTTAATTTTCAACCACGGGGAGATCTTGAAGAATGTACAGAGGAAATTGCCGACAATACCGAAGAATCTGAGTCAAACGACGAATATTACAGCAATAATGATTCAGATTTAAAATAGATTCCAGCTGATATTGTTGTATTTGATAAGTGCGACGAATTAAAAAAATGGTTTGTCGAATGTAATATTCCTCTGTCATATTTAACAAAATTGCTTTCAATTTTACGACGACGACTGTTACCAGAGCTTCCCAAAACTGGTCAAACATTTTTAAAAACTAATATGCGAGATATACTATATCTTCTTTGGGAAACGGAGAATTCGCGTATTTTGGCTTGGAAAATGGTTTAAAATCCCTGTCTTGATAGCCAGTTACATGACAATTTTGTTCATATTCAAGTGAATGTAGATGGAATACCCTTATATAAATCGAGTAATAAGCAATCGAGTTTGGTCCATTTTATGCAAAATTGCTTGTAAACCTGATATTTATAAGCCTTTTCCTGTGGCTATTTATTATGGAACATCGAAACCACATTTGGATCTATTTTTTGAAAATTTCATTAGTGAGTTCAACATTTTATATGAAGAAGGATTTACCATAAATGAAAAATAATTCAAAGTTCGCATTGAATGTTTCATTTGTGATACTCCCGCTCGAGCTTTCATACAAAATATTAAAGGACATGATGGATATAAATCATAAATATTGCCGGCGTAATTGTTGTCACACATTTTGTACTTAACTTCATGCACCTGTTTTGTTTAGGCGTAATGAAAAAATTGTTGCTATACTGGCTCAATGATAGACGGTATAAAATTTCTCTCAACTCAAAACAAAAACTTTCTGAACATATGGAAGGATTTGCAGTACAAATTCCAGTAGAATTCAACTAAAAGCATTGTTATATATCTCATGTTGCTACGTGGAAAGCTACACAGTTTAGATTTTTTTAATTATATTGTGGACCAATAGTCTTGAAAAATATTTTGGATGAAAAAAAATATAATAATTTTTTGTTTCTTCATATGGCTTCCCGGATTTTATGCAGTGATGAATATGCTGTCAGTAAAAACGATCAAGCAAAATATTATTTAGAAATGTTCGTTAAATCAGGACCTATAGCATACGATGCAGTTTTTTTAATTATGAACGTCTATAATTTAATTTATGTGGCGGATTATATGAAAAACATGAATTGTGATTTCACTCATTTTGCAGCTTTTCTATTTGAGAGTTTTTTTTAGGAAAATTAAAACATATGTTACGTTTAACAAATCGGCCTCTAGCGTTTGTCGACGATTGTATGAAAAATATATAGTAGGGTGTTTCAAAAAAACCATGTTTTTAAATTTGAAATGACGCACCCCTTACAATTATAGTCCATTTAAAAACAAAAATTTTCCCGTAAATAAAAACGTTTTTTGTCAATAAATAGAGGTCGCTACCGACAACTGAAAGATTTGTATTTTGTAAAATTTAGTGAAAAATTGACACTAATTGCAAAATAACTAGTTTTTTATCATAAAAATGTCTTTGGTCATTCGTTCGTTGGAAAGCTCAGTCAATTTCCAACAAATTAAAAAAAAAAGTTAAATTCGTTGGATATTTACTGCTTTATGACCAAAAGAAGAAAATAAAAAAAATGAAAAAAAACGTATTTTTTGTTTTCAACAGTAATATCAATTTTTTCTTTTCGACGCACCCCGTATAATTAATGAATATGAAAAAACAATTATTTATCTTTTTTTAAAAGGTTTTTCATCAATATTAAGAGGTCGCTACCGGCGATTCATGTTTTTGTATCCAATAAATTTGATAAAAACCTTGTATCAATTTTACATAAGATTTATTTGTCATAATTATAATATTTAAATTTTGCGATAATTGATTTCATACAATGTTTTTGATTTTATTTAATCTATTAAGGGGGTATGCCACCTTGGACGTCTAAAAAATTGATGTTTTTCATGATTTCTTTTAAGGATGAAAGACTAATAATTTCGGAAAAGTTTTTTTACAGCCTTATTTAACAATCTTTAATTACAAAATCTGAATTTTTTAGATTAAAAAAGTGTTCCTAGAAGCCGCTGCACCACGTTGAAGAGAGCTATGCACAGCATGTAGTGGTGAACGGTGGCCCTGATTGACGCTGTAAATTTGAAGATTGCAACAAATCATTTTTTTAGTCCTATTCTAGACAAGATTTCCTAAAGAACTACGTAGGATTTTTGAAAAATATTGATTTTTAAGAAAATGGCGTCAAATTGAAAAAAAGGTCATTTTTTAGGCTAAAAATTGGCCACTAAACGTGTGCACCGAAGGCACAATTCTTAAAAATATTGAAATATTTCTACGTACTTCTTTGAAGAGTTTATCAGACAATATTCTTGCAAAATTTGATGGAAATCGGATGAAAATTGCAGAAGATATCACGGCCACCGATTTGGAAAATGTTGTTTCAAGAAAAACCCGTTTAAAGATTTAGATTGTGTTTGAATGTATTTAAATTGAGTCTACCTTTAATCAGCGATGCCTGCGCCATACAAATGCCCTTCTACATTTGTGTTCTCGTAATCTGCAAGTTTTCGAGCCGCTAAAGTGGTTCTGCGAGCATTTTTTGCAGCTTCAGTCATTCTTTGTTCAGCGCGCTGCACCCGAGCTGCGTCAGCTTCGACGCAGAATTTGTAGCATGTAGGCCCAATTTTCAAATTCAGAACCTGCATAATTTGCATCAAACTGTTC
>JABFPM010002316.1:0-17045 GCA_022817325.1 Idris sp. 1 HC-2018 | reverse complement strand
AATGGTCATTTACTTTTTTGAAAAGTGATTGATATTAATTTTATTGTTTATAAAAATTGTATTTAAATGGTATTATAATTTTATAGTAATAAAATAAAAAATTGATATGAGATTAGCAATAAATGAATAGAAATAGTTAATTTTAAATAAGTCTTATTAAATTAAGTTTCAATAATGAAATCATAAATAATAAATTAGATTATACATAATTATTATTAAAATTGTTTTTACTTTCTTTGCAAAATAGGAATCAGAAGTGATTTATTAAAATGTATAACAAAATAATATCTTGTGTCTTTAAACTATAAACATTCTGAATTATTCAAATCATGCATAAAATAAAACAACGTTATTTGGATCACATTTTTTAAAATATAATAATTTAATTTGCAAACTAGTGTTTTAACAACTGTAAATTTGTATAACTTGTAAACCGTACTGTCGAATATCTTAGGATTCAGTATAAATATTAATTACATTATTTGCTTTATCTGAATCCTCTTTGTTGTTAGTAAAGAATTTAATAAATGAATCACTTGATTGCAATTTCATTCTACAAGATTAATTATTGTGTAAAATAAAAAATATCGTAAATTGCACATTATACAATTTTGCAAAATGTATATTGTTAATAAAAAAAACAATATGTCCAAATTTTTATTTTTTATTTATTTTATTTTATTTTTTTTTATTCTATTATTATTATTATAATAGAATTATCTTAAATTTGTAAGTAATTTCATTTCAAATTATTTATCGTTAACAAAAACGATAAGTAAATTCAACTTCTTTATGAATTATTAAACAAGTTTATTTTTCAGCAGTGTAAACAATGTTAATAATAACTTTGTTAATTTAAAAATGTTTTTGAACAAACAAATATAAAAAGTTTGAGATCCAAATATATGTTCTTTAAAAAGTGATTCTGCAAAAACAAAGTGTCCGAAGAGATAACAACGCCTAACTTTTGCCTAAAAAAAATGACAGCCACATCTAAAAACGATTTAACTGAGTGAATTAACTTGGAATCATTTATTTATATCTATTTTATTTATAATTTTGCTGAGTTTTGCCTTTTCAAAGTAGAGAGTACTATTATTTGAAATATAATTACTATTGAAAAGATGTGTAATTAAAAGAAAAAAATATGTTGATTAGAAGTTTAGAAAAAGGTTTATAGTTTTGTAATTGATTATTAAGACAACTTAATAATAGAAGTGAAAAAAAACATCCTGTCCTTGGTAGAAAGACCTGAGAATTCCTAACTGACAAATCTTAGGGAAAAATGTGGGAAAAGTGACAACTGAGTGAAAATTGTATTTAGAAGTTGTTAGATTTGTCTATCCCGGGTGGTAGTAAATAAAATGTAAATTGTGATTCTGAGCTTTTTGATGGCGGAATAACCGTTTCCTCAGACTCCCCAGTATCCCTTGGATCGGCTGGCTCGCCACTTGGAATGCCGGCATCGGACGCACCCTCACCTATAAACTTTGCTGCTCCAGGGGAAAGCGTGGCGGACACGTCGACGTCGTCGCCGGACGCAAACATGCCGAGTTCGCCAGGCTGTCCAGTTGTGAAGGTGAAGAGCGAGTACCAAGCCCGGGGCAGCCCCAGTCCGAGTGGGTTGGTGCCGCGCGAGGCCGGGGGCTGGGGCGGCACACCCCAGGAGTCGGCGAGAGCCTCGGAGCAGAACCCCGATCGGGCCTCGCCGGACTCGGTCTTCCAGGAGACGATCAGCACCTCATCGAGGGTCGCCATCACCGAGAGTGAAGCCCCGAGTGGCGTGCCCTGGTCGTCAGCCCGAGGGGGATCGCCCGTCAGTCAGCCACCTGTGTCCACTACGCCGGGCCGACACCCCCGGCAAACAGACAGCCCCGACAGAAACAACATGTCATCATCGCAAACTAAACAAGAGTCCGATAACTCGGTTTTTGACGGTGGCGGCGGCTCCACTGGAGATGGTCCAGGTGAGTACACACCGTAAAATATAAAGTCCGATTTTGGAAGAACAATTTGTAACAATGTTGAAAATTCGTTTAAGGTCCAGGTGGTGGTGGTGGTGGTGCAAGTCGGAGCGAGTCGTCGAGCCAGCCAAGTCTGCGTGACAGTCCGTCGTCTCAGTACAACTGTCCGAGTATAAGTCCGAATGGAAACAGCAACAACCACTCGGCGACCCCAAGGGCGCGCGCGCCATCGGTACCACCGCACCTGCTGGCGCACCACCAGTTCTGGTCGCAAAGCCAAAACGTGCAGGGTTTTGCCACACAGCGACTGCTCAACGGTGTCATTAGCAGTGCCGTCAGTTATGGCCAGAGTCTGGCCACAAACAACAACACAAACACTTCGTGTTCGACACCTAACAGTGGCACTAATACTGTTGTCACAAATACAACGAGTGCATGTAAGTTAAACAACTAGACAACAACGATTCGAATTAAATACTATTTAGAACCTTTGCCCTTAAACAGTAGAACTCATTTGAAGAAAAAGAGGTTGTTAACATTTCAAAGGAATGTTATTTATTACAAATGTCAACTTGGAGAATAACAAGAAAAAAGCGAATGGAAAAATTGAAGTAAACATGAAACCGCACGTCACTGGCAAACAATTTTATGCTAAATCTAAATATTTCCTCTTCATTCACACGTATCTCTTTGTCAAGGAAAGATCGCAAATGTAAATAAACTTGGTATCAACTGATATGCCTTTTTTTGCCGGAATATACTTGACATAACTTACCTTGGTTTGATTTGCCTTTAACATTAATAAACACTGATTGTATACAATTTTTAATTTCATGCATAATAGAACAATATGAAAACGATTAACGTCGTTACAAAACTGCCTATTTATTTGAACAAATCAGAACATCAAGAAGATATTTTCAACTTGACAGACACTCATAAAGCACCAAATACTGGGATTGTAATTTTTCAATCCATTCACATTGTCTTAGAAAAGTGTTTTAAAAGTCCAATTATTTAAGAGAATGAATCTTTGAAATATACAGATTTATATTAACTAGTCAGTGAAAAATATTAACTTTGTTTTACGTAGAATTGGAATTTGTCATTTTTAGATGGAAAACTAATCCAGTTTTATTCGAAAAATTGTTCATTCATGTTTGCATGCTAAAATAAATTGCACACCTACGAAGAATCAAAATATTGAAATGCATAGAATTAATTGAAGATGAAACTTTGATTACTATTATTTGAATACAGTGATCGGGTTAGGAAGTCCAAAATAGTAGATTAATTCAATGAGTTAATCAAATGTAGTAAGCAAATAATAATGATTGTCATTTTGTTTGTAGGTGAAAGTATGAAGCCACCGGCGTCGCGAGGAACCGCGGCTGCTGTGCCGCGACCGCCCCCAACGGTGATAATGGGGGAGGTTGGGGGAGTGCGAACGATGGTTTGGACGGCGCCCCCTTTGGACCCGGTGCCCCCGCCGGCGGCCTCCTGGACGACGACAGCATCGGCGGCCTCGTGCTCGTCGTCGGAAGAGTCGGCCGCGCAGCTGCTGCTTAATCTGGGTCAGGAATCGAGAGGCAAAGCACCTTGCGCGCCTTACTCGTCCGGACCACCGCTCAACATGGAGAGGCTATGGGCCGGCGACCTCACGCAGCTGCCCGCGGCTCAGCAGATGCAGGCCCTCAATCTCACGGCTTCGGGCTCGGCTCAGCCCTGGGTGAGGAACGGCGGCGTTGTCAAGTCTGAAGCGGCAATCTCGCAGTCCCTCTCGGTGGCACCACCTGCGCCTCCGCTTCCGCTCCAGGAACACGAGGAGGACGAAACACCCATGATCTGCATGATTTGTGAGGACAAAGCCACAGGTCTTCATTACGGCATCATCACTTGCGAAGGGTAATATCACACTTCTTTCCTATTTCATGCTAACAAATATTCTTCATCTGTGTAATTGGCGAATTTACATTTTTAAACATTAAAATAATGATACATCTTTTTTAGCAAACAAAAATCAATTCAAACTATTTCATAGAACTAACTTCATTTTAGCAAGTTTTTCAACTCAAATAACTCTAGATTCTCAAACAAATGAATTTTAATCAAATAGATGCTGACAATTGTGATAATATTCTAAATTACCGAACAGTTGCGCATGTACTTCTAAAAGGATCATACCAATGTAGATATTTTTCAGTGAAAAAATCAATTCATTTGTTATGCAACATCGATTAGTTAAATTAATCACATCACAATATTTTACATGAAAATTTAAAGCATATAATATGTACATTTGTCTCCTTTTTTCCATTTTATGATATCACACTTTTACTCAACTTTCATTATTATCCAATTTTATTTGACATTTTATGTGTTTATTGATCTTCTAAACTATTAAAATGATTTTGTAGTTGACAAACATATTTATAAAATTGTCATTGTTAAGGTTCGCAAAACTTTTATTGAATTTGAAAAGTAAAAAAAACATTAGCAAAATGAAACATTTCTTAAGAACAAGCCAGGTTGCAAATATGGTCTACTTATTTCATTCTACCCTTAAAGTTATTAATCCCAGAACAGCATCTAACAGTTCGACAGACCTTGAGTCATTCTGCAAAATTAGTCTTGGGAATTACTCAAGTGTCATTCTCTGTGTTTAAAAACTTTTTTTTTATGATTTTTAATATATATATATATATATATACATATATATATGACTAAACATAGCAGCGTCTAATTTAATGTGCGAACATGAACGTGAATCTCTAATCTTCTTCAACTTGCTTCAATTAATGAAACTGACTTAATCAAAAAATACTTTGTTTTTAAACATTAAAAAATATTTTATGATTGAAACAATGAAATCTCACTTTAAGCATATTTTATTGACAGTTGTAAAGGGTTCTTCAAAAGAACGGTCCAAAACAGGCGGGTGTACACTTGTGTTGCGGAAGGTGGCTGTGAAATCACGAAGGCGCAAAGAAACAGATGCCAGTACTGCCGTTTTAAAAAATGCATTGAACAAGGTATGGTTTTGCAAGCAGTAAGGGAAGATCGGATGCCAGGAGGAAGAAATTCTGGAGCTGTTTATAATCTATACAAGGTAATTTTAATGTGTAGCTTTCCACCTATTTATACTCTTTGAACACTGTCCTGGTCTCAAGAAAAATGTTTTGACGCAAAGAGAAAAATATCTTGAGGCAAGAAGGTTCACAGTTTGTTTATTTGTAAGAAATGTTTATAATTGCAAGGCATTTTGATGTTTTAATGAAGAAAAGCGGAATTAGAAAAATACGAATTCAATGTAGAAGACGTTTTTTGTTTGTATTTATTTATCAAAAAAAATGACATGTTTTTTGTTGTTAGTTTTTGTGACAATGATTACAAAACCAATTATGGACTCAAAACCTACAGTTCTAAGAGTGATAACTTGTTTATATTAATTAAATAGCAATGAATGTTGATTTGTATTAATTTATTAATTTGATCCAACAGGTAAAGTACAAGAAGCACAAGAAGACTAACAAAAATGCTAATATGAGCAGCGGGATGGGAAGTATAGTTGGAGGTGGCAGTAACGTTGGAGGAGTGAACGGTTCCGGGACGTTATCCGGTAACAAAGGCACAATGACTACAACGATGCTAGAGAAACACATGGCCGCGGCCGCTGTGGCTCACCACAGTCAGCAGCAACAACAACAGCAGCAACAGCAGCAGCAGCACACGCAGCTCACCGGAAGCTTTCTTTATCACCACAAAGTGTCGTCCGGCGATCCGCTCAATTCACAATCGACCCCGAATCATCCCAGCCATCCTACGCATTCGGGCCACCTCGTCAATGGGACCATCCTCAAGACGGCGTTAACTAACCCTTCGGAAGTGAGTACTTTTTTGTGTAATAACAAAAACATTTACGTTTAAAAATGACATGTTTATTATTATTATTATTATACACAACATACATATCACAAGATTACTCTTTTAATTTACACTAACTTTTGTCAATTATGAATATATCTAGAAATAATTCATGTTATTATAAGTTTTTTTGATAAATATAAAATGTGGGAAGGAACAAACAAATATAAATGTCTTAATTGATTCTTTTTCCCGTCAAAATTTGTTGCGATTTTAAAATTGAAATCGTGAGTTGAAAAGATATTTATTGCATTGAGATAATTTCGAATGACGTAATGTGCAACTACAAATTACATTATTATCATTTAATCTTAAAATCTTTCTAAACTTTATATTATATTGAATGAAATAATAACTCTTGGTTTAATCGGTTTAATCTTCAAAAAAGATAAAAACGTAATTAAACCAATACAATATAAAATAAAGTTTTAAGTTAAAGTAGAAATTTATCTCAGTTTCGATTTAACACTCAAACCATAGCGTATAGTTATACATTTTATTTTGTAACCAATATTTTTTTATCAATAAATTTAACAAAACCTGATATTTTAGTATCATTTAAATTTACCCTTACTTGAACTGTTATATTCTGCTCTTCCTGCATAGTTTATCACTCTCATTTTATCAAATTCAATTAGACGATCATGACCTCTCTATTTTAAACAATTTTGTCCAATTACTTTGCTTAGTAAAATGATTAAAAAAAATTATCATAAATATCAAATTAATACAATTTAAGGCAAAAAAAACATTGAAATTGCAAGTTATCGATAGAATTAGCTTTACACAGCAACTTTATTGATAAGTGCATCAGCTTGTACAGATCTAAACTTCACCTAATGTTCCGTTTTAACCGGACCATTTAACAGGGATTCGGTGCAGCTTATCTGTTGTTTCAAATATGAATAATGTTCGCATAAAAAAAGCATCTCTCATTTTAAAGGCACTGAGATAAAGAAAATAAATTAACTGAGATTGCCAGTATACTGTAACAATTTTCTAAAACCTAATATAAATGATTTTTGTTTAGAGAAGTGAAAGGAAGTTGTTTTGTTGAAAGAAAATAAATAATTCACTGGGAGGATGGAGGGGGGGGGGCGCGTGTTATGTGCACGCACCTTACACCAAGCTTGAATGAACTCTCGATGCAATTTCACTTTTACGACTCGTCTTGCGCAAGCTTCAAGGTTTCCCACATTACGAAAGCCGGTAGATACAAAGCAACTATTCTCATAGAAGGACACTTTATCAACGTCATCCCATAATTTGCTGAAATTTCAATTCAAAATCTCATCTAAATCTTTCTCAGCGTAACTTGTTTCAAACAAATTTGACAAACAACAAAATTCATGTTAACATTTTTAAATAATGATCAAAATTAAAAAAAGGTTTTATTGATATAATTTCAAGGTAGAAAGAATGAACTATTTGAAATGTGTTTCTTTATTTGCAGAATTAAATTTTACTACACATTGTACTAGTTATATAATGTTACATTTCTTCATAATTTTTTGATTTATTTCTATAGTTTTATGTAATCAATATAACATGAATTTAGTAGCTGCACAAAAAGTAGCTGTAAAATAAAATCAACAAAACATCATGCAAACTTTTTTTGGTTTTTATTTTATTTTTATAAATAAAAATTGACGGTCCACAGAAATTGTTGAATTTATTTAACACTTTTCAGTTCCTAAAGGCCTTTACAAACAAATTATAATAATTAAGCAAACTTTTTGTATGCATCTAATTACAAAAATACTTGTCTTCTCCTTTAAATTGTTCAACCACTTATATATAATCTTACCAAATCTACTCAAATTGAAAAAATTAAACAAATGAATCATCAAATAAATTGCCAACATTTTGTATGCGATAAAATATAAATGATTATATTCAATTTAAACTTGTTAATTGTGATCATGAAACAATAACAGTATTATTAAATATAATAAAATTAATGAGACTGTAATGTTGATAGAAATAACATTTAACTATTGAATTTTAAAATAAGTTGTATTTAAAATATTAGATGTACAATTCATTTCGATGCAGCACAAGTCTTCTATGAAACAACAAAAACCAACTTTTCAGATAGAAAATTGTAGATATTAGCCGAAATTATATAAATAGATTGGTTTAGAATTTTAAATTAACAATAGTTGTTTTGCTTGTTGTATAACAGTATTGAAAAAACAGGTTACTGCGCCGTTAAGATTTCGTAAAATAACAAAATGCTCGGGTTACTCGAGGCCATTGTCAAAAGTGAAAGCATCGATGTGAACGTTATAGACACTGTTCAATATACGATCGAAGCGAGATAGCCCTGCAAATACTTTCATCTAAAAGGCGAAAGGTGCTAATCGTAATCATGATCCATTTAACTTTCTTACTTCAAATTTGCTAATTAATGTGAGTAAAAAGAAGAATAAGAAGCAAAATATAGTTGTACACAAAGACGATAATTGCCAAACTTCGTTTGGCGATGACGTCAGTGTAATTTTTGACAATGAGACTGCAAACCAATTAACACGGCTGCTAATAAAAACGATATTCTTTAAATTACACTTAAGCCATGTCTAGATTGAAACAAGACAACGACAAGAAATAATCAGTAACCTGTGCCAAGGACAAGATGTTGTTTTGCAACTCGTGAAAGTTTGCATAAAGGACACTGACCTCACCCTCCTACGATGATTCGGTATTTACCGATATTTGTTTAATTCGAAAGTAAAATATCATTTATTGAAAGCAACAGCTTCCTTCTTTTTATTTGAAATACAATTAAAAGAACACCTTTCTTTCAATGGTCGAAAAAGGGAGAAAAACCTTGTTGGTTCTCAAAATACTGTCAAATTGAGAAAAAAAAATTACAAAAAATATGACTTAATAAGAATTCTTTTAATTTTAAAGAAAAACATCTGATGTTTATAAAATGTCTGGCGAATACTTATTGATTATTTATTTTGTTTAATCAGGTGGTGCATTTAAGGCAAAGGCTAGATAACACAGTTAGCAGTTCGAGGGATCGAGCTTTTCCTCTTGACGCAACCCTAGCTATGATTCAAACCCTCATAGACTGTGACGAGTTCCAGGATATAGCGACATTAAGAGTAAGACACTAAGCATTAAATCTAAAATGAAGTATAACAAGTGCAAAAATAATTATAACAATAATAATCAAATACTAAGCATAATAATTATAAATGTCTGTGAATATTTACAGAACTTGGACGAACTACTGGACCACAAATCGGATTTAAGTGAAAAATTGTGCCAGATAGGAGACAGCATAGTGTACAAGTTGGTACAATGGACCAAGAGGTTACCATTTTACCTTGAACTACCGGTAGAAGTTCACACGAGGCTACTAACACACAAATGGCACGAGCTTCTGGTACTGACCACGTCAGCCTACCAGGCGATGCACGGTCCTCACAAAGTCAGCAGCGCTGGTTCTGATGCATCCAGTGCAGACTTTATGCAAGAAGTAAATATTTTAACATTGTTAAATGTTTCGATTAGTGAACAATATTTTATTAATTAAACAATTATTTGCAGGTATCGAATAACATGTATACGTTACAAACGTGCCTAACTAGCATGATGGGTCGTCCAATCACGATGGACCAGCTGCGGCAGGATGTGGGCCTTATGGTCGAAAAAATCACATACGTCACGCTCATGTTCAGACGAGTCAAGCTGCGAATGGAGGAATATGTCTGTTTAAAAGTTATAACAATGCTTTCGCAAGGTTTGTACCAACAAATTATTGTTCATTGACAACAAGTTTATCGAAATCTTATTCATCTTTTTTTTAATGCTATCATTGAAGATGGAAAAAGTAAGTTGACAAATAAAATCTTTTGATTACAAATTAAATGTTAATTCTGCATCAAAATAATTAGGACACATTAGTGAAAGCATTATACAAAAGTAACTTTAAATTTATGTATATTAATAATGAATTAATAATTAATGACACTTTGTTTATCCACAGCACGAACTGGTACGGTGGAATTAGAACAAATACAAGAGCGGTACATGAGCTGCTTACGAAGCTTTGTTGAGCACAGTGCACCTCAGCAACCTAGCCGATTTCATGATTTACTCGTGAGGTTGCCTGAAGTAAGTGCAAGTCTATTAATTTTGCTTATATACAAATTAATGTATATACATTTCTAAATTAATTTTGTTTGTATTTTTCTAGGTACAATCGGCAGCATCTCTTCTGCTCGAAAGTAAAATGTTCTACGTTCCTTTCCTATTGAATTCAGCAATTCAAAGATAGTAAATAAACAAAACAGAAGCCAATTAACGAAGCTGACTACTTGGTCAACACATTGCAAACAAAAAATTCATTGAACGAGGGAAAAAGCTTTGTTTTGTGCATTGTATAATAACTACAATCTATATATATATATATATATATATATTTATATGTATTGTAGTTATTATACAATGCACAAAATAAATATATATAAATAAATATATATAAATAAATATACCTGTGAGTGTTCGCTGCGTTTGTATAAATGAAGGAAAGAGGAAGGCCGCGAGTTTATTCTAATAATAAGACGTGACACAGAGTAAACGAAAGATTATGATTTGAAAATAACCGGAATTATATCTAGGTAACACGGAAATTATCCTAGCATGTACATTGAATGGAACGAGAATGACAGAATCGCGAAATAGAAACTGTCAAAAAAAATAATAAACAAGAAAACAAAATTAAATAATCGAGATGGACTGAACATTTTTATCGAAACTAAAAGACTATGTTAATAATATATATTTCTGTACGCAGTCGAGTATTTATGTCATTGTTCGTTCACGTTGCATCTGATCGATGATATAAGACTCTTACGTTCATCATAAGTCACCATCGTTAAGAAAAAAAAAAAAAAAAAAAAAAGAAAAAAAAAGAAAACCTTATAATATACATAAGAAATCTACGACAATTGTAATATCGTCCGCAAAAGATTTCAACACGTCTGCTTCGACGCATGATTATTATTAACAGTCGAAAGTTGTGACCTACCACTCTGCATTTCTACAAACAATTTTATCTCAAAGCCGATCCGACTACTTTCCACACAACCCTTATCGAACTTGTTATCTTACCAATGTTCACTTTTAATGGCAATGTATAATCCGGCATTGCATCGTCAGGCAATATTACAAATCTTGGAATAGCGATGACTCAGTTTTTCTTGTTTACAAATATTACTCAGAATCAGATTTGATAAAATAATGTAAAACATACAAAAGAAACAAAGTTTAACTTAAAGAAACGATTCTTCATTTGTTTAATGTGACAAGTGTTTTTTGTCAACTTAATCAATTTTTTTGAACTTCACATTGTATTCAAGCGACTATTCGCTATAAATCGATAAATTACCACTAGAGTCAGCGTTTTTATGGGAATATACATTCACAAAATTGCTTATTTTGTAAGCGAATTTTAATTATAGCCATAAATTAACAAGTTTTAAAATTTCAGTGTCTTGCGACATGTCAGCAATTTATGGAAAAACAAAATAGTTATTATTTATCCTTAATAAAAAAATGTTACGATGGCTGTCACTGCGATTTGTGAATAAGTGTTAATTTCGATTTATATTGTTATTGTATTATTATCTGTCGTTCTACAAATGTTGTTCAGACATGTTGTTCATATTGTACTTTGACGGTGTTCTTCAAATGTGATAGTCAAAAATTTGTATAAATTTCATGTTCATACTTAACTATTTTTGTAATATTCAGCGTGCAATAATTAAAATGTTACGCGATTAATATGATCTCTTTTTGATTAAATTTTGTCAAATTTGTGGAATATTTTAAACAAGTTCTTGATTACAAATTAATTTCACTGCCAAAAAACAAACAAAAATTATATCGTCATCGTACTGAAACCTTTTTATACAATTAGCATTTCACGCAACGATTCGCTTCTTATATCGGGTTTTTGGGATGCCAATTAACGTACCAAATAATAAATTTCGTTGACTCTTGCACGAGACAAATTATCCAAAGGATGTCGTTGCCTTCGTAAACCTTGCAAGATAAAATCGAATGCAATGCATTTATAAATTAATTTATTAGTCTTTAGAATGAATTTGTATATTATTTGTTGTTATCAATATTATATATAATATATATATTATCTTTGTTATCACTACGAAAGTAGATGAATTATTTATTGACGATGAAAACCCGACGCAAGATGTTGAATCGCCGCTTGCATTTGACTTACAAGATTCTAATTTACGAACTCGAAGGGAAGGGGGGAGGGGGATATGGAGAGAAGAAGTTACGCATTAAGTAGCAACGTCGAGAGTCTCTTTGTCTGTGAAGCTGAGCTTTTTCTTCATTTTATTTCTCCAGCATTTACATGAATTTAAAACCACCATGAATTTTGTATCATTTTTCTTTTTCCACATTACTTTTGGAATTCAAGTAATAATGAAAATCCAGTTTACTTGATGAGAATACTCATAATTGAAGATAAATAAAATAAATCAAATTAAGCGACAGAATACCAATTTTTTCACACTTGAAGAGATTTTTGTCGTCTATCATTGGCTCAATTATTTATATTAAAAATTGGAATGCGCATCGTTTTTTTGCTGGCGATGATTTGTCTTAAACATACACGTTAATGCGGCACGATATTTCATGTACAAAATGGCTCGGATTGCTTTTCGTCTTGCCTCTGTACAGAATTTCTTTATCAGTCGACCACCCGTTTTCATTATGCTCCCGATCTCGAGCATATACAACCGATTCTCATTAATTATCTATATACTTGAATGTTTTTCTTTTTAAAATTAGAGTGACCCTTGAAATTAAAAAGAAACAAAAATAAAATTACAGACAGTGTTTATGAATTTAAATTCAAATGTTTTCTTTTTTACTTAATATATAGTAAGCAATTCAAATTGATCTTCGAAGTACTGATTAAATTCTATTGATTTACGAGTTCCAGTTGATTAAGGTACAACATATCAAAGACAAATTGCAATAAATTAAGGGTTTTGTTCATTTTGACACTGCCAAGCACAAAATACTATTGTAACTCACTGAAAAAGCGGGATCGAGAGCACACTTTCAATAAAATTAAAAATGAATTATATACATACATGTATACATATATATATCTATATAAATATATTCATACACACAAACTCGAACCTTGGGCCTATTAGCCTAAGGATATTTGTCCATACTATAAGACTTAACTTACTGATGGATACTACAGTAAAAAATTATTTAAAAAAAATAAAAAAAAAAAAAACGAAAATACATTTATGTTATTTGTAAATAAAAAAGTGAGGTGAGGGTTCCTAAATTCCCATACAAAGTTGTAAACATTTATTGCTTTCATTCCCTTGTGTTAAAAATGTAAAATGTGTTCAGTAGTATACATTAAAATTAGTCAGACCGACTAAAGACTTTAAGATTTATGTTGTTCATGATACTGAAATGAAGGGTGAAATCTTTTTTGATAATAATTGATAATTATTGGATATACATATACTCAACTGTCTGGGAATCTAGCAACAACTTACAGGAGAGATTAAAGCGTTGGATCAGCAAGACTTAGGGCATTATACTACTACGGAGAGTATTATCGTGCCCAACCTTTAATATTTAAGTACGAGTGAGAGTCTAAGAAAAAAAAACGTAAATTAAAAAAATAGAACAAAAATTAAAAAAAAATTATGCCTCTCGTTTGTGGGTTGAACTTTGTACATGTTGTATGAAAATTAAATAACAACTATGTTGAAAGTACTAGTCTATCTTTATATACTTCCGTAAATTTATGCAATATTTACATATATAATGTATAATATATATAAACTTAACGATAGAAAAATACAAACAAAAACAAAACAAAAAACAAGAAAGAAAAGAAAATCTTGACTGTTCTCGGGCGTCAATTGGATATGATCGCCAGAAATGAGAGCAATATTTTGTGATAAATACATGACACGTTTTGAAGTTGAAGAATTTTTTGAATAACTTTGATGTAAATACAGGAAAAATGTTCTTTCACAATTAAATGTACGAATCAATATTAGATATATGTAATAAAATTGGCTACTTCGAGATGTAAGAAAAAATTGTACTTTATTTTTGTACGCTAATATTAATGGTAAAATATTTTCGAAATTCTGAAAATATTAGAATTTGATTAATTATTTTGCTATTTAAAAACGCATAAATAATAATCTATAAGTATATGTAAAATCTAATACTTTTTCCTGTATTTAAAGACTGGCTTAAGGTGATATATCAGTCATACAAATGGAAAAGATTCAGAACTATTGGAATTTGCTTATGATCTAGAGAGACACTCTGAAATCGACTGACATACCACCTTAAGTGAATCGAAAACTTTTTGTTTGAGGATAAAATTAGGAAAAATTCGATTTTGATTAAAATATTTTTGATATAAAAAAAGCGGAGTAATTGGTAAATTCACGTATATTTTAAGATTTTCAACTTGTTTTAACGCGTGCCTCGCTTATTGATCGATACACATTTCTGATGCTAAAATGTGCCGCAAACGTTAACCCAGAAACGACAGGCAGCAAGAAGCGCCGCCACAAATCGGCAATAATTTTTCAAATGAGTGAGTCAGATTTATCAATTTCTATACATACTACGTTTAGAATGTATACTTTTTATTATCTCGTTTTATCTTCGACTATCTTCTTTTGTAACTGAGATTGGACGCCATACGCGAAACGTTGCTCATTCATTATCTGGAAAACCGATAGATACGACTGTGGGGTATGTTTTAGTTAAATAATAATAATAATAATAATAACGGTAATAATAATTAGAATAATAATAATAATGTGCATTTTGCATCCAAATTGCAATAAAGATATTCCTTCTAAATTTTAATTTTGTACCTACAAAATCAAAAATCGAATTGAAGTTCTAAAGTCTCTAGAACAATAAATGCTCACTGAAGCATGTTTCAATTAACACGACGCATTTTTTATTAGCATTTTCATTTAAGTTTCATTCTCATTTCATGTTGATCAAATATTTTCCACACGCAAAACTTATAACATAATTTACGTAAATTAAAACACAAAAAACTGTACATAGCGTGTTGATATTACTTTATATGTATCGCTCACGTAAAAAATACAATGTACATAAGAAAAAACTTGTAAGAAGAAAAAAAAATTGAAAAATATATATATATTTATACACGGAAGAGTGTTTTGTTGATAAAACAAAGTGATACGTTTCTTGTATTTAATAAGTTCAACTTTCACAATGTGTTAATGTCAAATTTTTTTATTATACATTTTCAATCAAATGATCGCAAATCAATTTTGTACAAAAAAAAAGTATTGTCAAGTCCGATAAAATACTATCGTTTTCCAGATTCAAGCAACAAATTGGAAAAAAAATGAAAAAAAACAGCAGAAGACCAGCAACGTTTTGCGATTGGGTGCGCAAGCCCCTTGTATTTTTATGAATAAATAAGATATTTTAAAAGAACAGTAAATCTGAAGTCTGTCTGGAGATGCCTTTTATAGGGATTATAAATGTAGATAATATATTATATACAAATTCACTATATATTATTATATAAATATATAAATAGTAAGAAGTAAATAAAATATATATATATACATGTTACACGTATATATATATGTATATATTACGGAATTATTACAAAATAAATAAACTGATTAACTAATTAATAAATAAACGTTTTAACTTATTTCTCGCATTGCCTGTATATTTATTACACATTCGATGAAAAAACAAGTAAGGACGGCACGATTTGTTGTAAATAATTTATAATAAAAAAAATGTTAATTTGCAAAATAAGTCATTCAATAAGCTATTTATATTTTGGTAAAAGGAGACATTAATAAACCGCATAAACGAGTATGTATACTTTTTTCCTCTTTTTCTATATTTTGTTTATTTTTTTTTTGTATTTATAACATAACAAAGTTCAATACTTTCAAGGTACATGATGATCGTTACAATTGACGTCTACCTGTGAATCTTCAGTAATTGTATGCGATGTGCTCAAAATCCCGCTCTGAATTAAGTTTTAAAAGTAAGAAAAACAGTAAACATTACAATCTTAATTAAAATTTATTATTTTTCTCAGTGCGATCACTTCAAGTCATATATTCACACATGTATACTTTACGGCACAATCACCGCAAATAAAATACTATTTTCCGTTGAAACTAAACAATGACATTAAAATTGTTGACGCACGTAATTTTCATTTTTTAAATTACTTTTCATTACTCCCAAATCGGCAAGCTTAATGATAAAATCGAAATTCATCTATTTAAATGAAATGTTATTTACCAATTAACATATTAAATTATTTTTAATTATAACAAATATCTTTGTTTTTTATTAGAAGTGAAATTCAGGTATATTTCTTACTGTTTTATTTTAATTCTACTCAATACATTACGTTCCCATTAAAGTAAAACGATATTTTATTCATTAACACTAGGAACTGCCAACGGAACAAATTCTTCTCATTCTGAAATTAAATACCTATACAAAAGTTTCAATGTTTAGCGGATTTGTTCGAAATTCTTTTGAGACGTTTTTACTTTCAGTAAATTTTCAAGTAAAAAAAATCATTTGTTTGAACATTATAATATTGTTTATTTAGAACTACCAAGGCAACAAGTTTGTCCCTGTTAAGATTGTTTATTAAATAAATGGTTATAAAAAGATTCTTTTTCATTATATGATCTTAACATGTTATCAAAGTAAAAAATAAAAATATATAATTATCAATAATTACAATATTTTTTAACTCTAAGTGTAAGTAGAAATCTATACCCATTTGAAAAACTATGATAAAAATAACGCAATAATTTAGTTCTTTCAGTATTTTTGATATTGTAACAATTTATCTAGATTTAATATTGTATGATTGTATTATCAAAGTTCATGTTAAAAAAGTTGTATTTCACATTATATTAAAAAGAGGACAAATTTGTCCCTTTGGCACACTGGGAGAAATGGACCGTAAAACTAGCAGTCGAGACTGCTTGGGTGACAGTGCTGAACTGTAAAAGTATACAGTGCAAGACTGTAATGAATTCTAACAGTCAAGACTGTAGCTTTTGTTTTGAC